>JACEEZ010026462.1:229892-256288 GCA_016584305.1 Chionoecetes opilio
TATTACACTGCTCAGCCTACCAGGCAAGGTGCTTGCCCATCTATTGCTGACACGAATTCGCAGTCATCTGGTGAAGCATCATAGACCTCAGCAGTTTGGGTTCACGCCTGGTAAGTCAACAATTGACCGTATCCTAGCGCTTCGTGTCCTGGTGGAACGCCGACGTGAGTTTCGACAGGTGATGCTTGCAGCCTATGTTGATCTCAAGAAGGCGTTTGACTCAGTGCATCGTGAGTCACTCTGGGATCTTCTGCGACTTCGAGGGACTCCTGCAAGGACTATTGGTTTGATAACTGGTCTGTATTCTGAGACTGAGAGTGCTGTGAAGTTAGGGGCAGGTGTATCCAGCTTCTTTCCTGTGAATACAGGAGTGAGGCAAGGGTGCGTCCTTGCCCCATCCCTTTTCAACGCTTGTATGGACTGGGTATTGGACAAGGTTGTAGATCAAAGTGATTGTGGAGCATCCGTCGGCAACACCAAGATCACTGATCTTGTTTTTGCCGATGATGCAGTAATCTTTGCTGAGTCGCTGGAGGTCCTGGTGATGGCTCTCGAGGCGCTGCACGAGGAGGCAAAGCCTTTGGGACTTGAGGTCTCCTGGCTCAAGACCAAGATCCAGGTATTTGGAGACTTACTAGATGAAGCAGTACAGTCTGTTCATGCGTGTGGCGAGGACATTGAGATCTTGGAAAGTTTTACATTCCTTGGTAGCGCAGTCCATGATGACGGCGGGTCACGTTAAAAAGTCTTACGGCGGATTGGCATAGCCCACGGTGTTATAGACTCGCTCAGCGGGAATATTTGGCGTTGTCGGTACCTGTGCAGGAGGACAAAGATCCGGATCTTCAAGTCGCTTGTGATCCCTGTCTTACTCTATGGTTGTGAGACATGGACACTAAATAGTGACTTGAAGAGACGAATCAATGCCTTTGGTAATAGGTGTCTTTGCAGAATCATGGGGTATCGCTGGGATGATTACGTGTCAAATCAGCGATTGCACCGTGACACTGAATCGAGGCCAATTACCTGCATAGTCCGTCAGCGCCAACTTCGGCTATATAGGCATGTGGCACGCTACCTTGAAACCGATCCTTCCCATCGGGTTGTATCTGTAAGAGACAATCCGGCGTGGAGGAGGCCAAGGGGGCGCCCACAAGGCTCGTGGCTGGGGCAAGTTGATGTTTCTTGTCGAGAGCTGCTTGGTATGGGAAAGGAGCCTGCATGGGAACTCGCGCGTGGTGACCCCCGGGAGTGGCGTCGTAGGGTGGGCGAGGCGACGCGCCCCCCGGCGTATGCCCCCAATGATTGATTGATTGATTGTGTGGATTAAGGAGAGAGAGAGAGAGAGAGAGAGAGAGAGAGCGAGAGAGAGAGAGAGAGAGAGAGAGAGAGAGAGAGAGAGAGAGAGAGAGAGAGAGAGAGAGAGAGAGAGAGAGAGAGAGATAGAGAGAGAGAGAGAGAGAGAGAGAGATAATCACTACCGTATCTTAGTAAATATATTTCTTTCACTTCAGAATACCAACATCATAAAGACGAGAAGTAATGTTTGTTTAGTACTTCCATATCCTTCGCCACCATGGTCGCAATAACAGGGCGAATATATCCTCCTCCTTCTCTCTTCTTCCCCCTCTTCTTCCTCCTTCTATAGCCTTTAACCTTCCTTCACCCAACCAACCAACCAACCAAGCCTTCAACTTTGCTTTTTTACCTCCAACACGTAGATATTAACTTTACACCTCTAACACGTAGATATTAAAGTGGTAGCAAGTAGTTACGCAGGCAGCCTCGTTAAGCCCAATAGGTATGTTGTTGTCTGTTCTTCCTTTATGTTTCTTTGTATTCCTCCTCCTCCTCCTCTTCCTACATAGCATAAATCCAATTACAATTTCTCTCTCCTCCTGACATCATCCAATCATTGAAAGGAAAAATAAGTTGACAAACCCATTAATTAACCAATATTATGTAAAAGAAGTGGGAGTTGGAAGGAATTTTACCTTTCTGTACACTAAATTGTGCAGTGTTTGGTGGTATTAAAGCAGTGAGAGGATCTGCGTGATAGGATTGTACCGGACTGAGGATGAGAGTGTGTGTGTGTATGTATGAGAGAGAGAGAGAGAGAGAGAGAGAGAGAGAGAGAGAGAGAGAGAGAGAGAGAGAGAGAGAGAGAGAGAGAGAGAGAGAAGAGAGAGAGAGAGAGAGAGAGAGAGAGAGAGAGAGAGAGAGAGAGAGAGAGAGAGAGAGAGAGAGAGAGAGAGAGAGAGAGAGAGAGAATAAATCATGAGTGCCTCGAAATTGAATAAAATATATAAAAAAAACTAACATTGATAACTGAATGGAAACTCAGTCATCCACGCGCACGCACGCACACACACACACACACACACACACACACACACACACACACACACACACACACACACACGCACACACACGCACACACACACACACACACACACACACACACACACACACACACACACACACACACACACACACACACACACACAGAGTGCAGTGATTTGGTCACCACATAAAAAGAAGGATATAAGGAAGATTGAGAGAATACAAAGAGCAGCCACAAAAATGGCTCCAAGCCTGAGAGATTTAACATATGCAAAAAGACTTTCAAGACTAAAACTCCCAACACTTGAGAAAAGAAGAGAAAGGGAAGATTTTATAGCAGTGTACAGAGCATCAATGGGTCTGGAAAAAATTGATAGAAATGATCTGTTTGTGTGTGACGACAGAAGTACAAGAGGTCATGAGAAGAAATTGAAAAGGACAACATGCAAGAGGGATATAAAAAAATACAGCTTCCCGTATAGAAGCATAGAAGCCTGGAACAACCTTGATGCAAAAGTGATTAATGCAAGAAGTATTCAGGACTTCAAAGGCAAACTGGATAATGGTAGATTTGGAGACGGGACAGTACGAGCATAGCTCTTTTCCTGTATGTTACAACTAGGTAAATACAACTAGGTAAATACACATACACACACACAATATAAGAAGAAAAAACGTTTAACTAGCCAATCCCAGTCGCACATATACGCAAAGCAATAACAATTTTTATGTTAGTCACGGGTGATCATTATAATCACAATCACTGCGTGGACAATGGCAGCAAAGAAAACTCACACACACATACACACCCACACACACACACACACACACACACACACACACACACACACACACACACACACAGTAAAATAAAAATAAAACATCTAACCAGCCAATCCCAGTCGCACATATACGCAAAACAATAACAATTGTTATGTTAGTCACGGACAATCATGCTAAACACAATCACTGCGCGGATAATGGTAGCTAAAAGCACACGCGCACACACACACACACACACACACAGACACACACACACACACACACACACACACACACACACACACACCACACACACACACACAGACAGAGAGAGAGTCAATCAAACGTATTAATATAAAAAACTCGATGCAGTACAGAACAAAAGATAAAAATATGCGTGTATGCATGTGTGTGCGCGCGCGCGTGTGTGTGTGTGTGTGTGTGTGTGTGTGTGTGTGTGTGTGTGTGTGTGTGTGTGTGTGTGTGTGTGTGTGTGTGTGTGTGTGTGTGTGTGTGTGTGTGTGTGTGTGTGCTTTTAGGTGCCATTATCCGCGCAGTGATTGTGTGCATGATCGCCTGTGACTAACATAAAACTTGTTATTGCTTTGCGTATATGTGCGACTGGGATAGGCTGGTTAGATGTTTAATTTTTGTTTTACTGTGTGTGTGTGTGTGTGTGTGTGTGTGTGTGTGTGTGTGTGTGTGTGTGTGTGTGTGTGTGTGTGTGTGAGTTTTCTTTGCTGCCATTGTCTGCGCAGTGATTGTGATTATCATGATCGCCCGTGACTAACATAAAAATTGTTATTGCTTTGCGTATATGTGCGACTGGGATTGGCTGGCTAAAAGTGTTTTCTTCTTTTACTGTGTGTGTGTGTGTATGTGTGTGTATTCATCTAGTTGTATTTTACAGGGCCAGAGCAATGCTCGTGCGGCCCCGTCTCCAAATCAACATTTTTTTATCATTCATCCTTAGTGTTGGCCGAAGCCAGCACCCCGGAGAGCAGGTCACAAACCCCGGCTAACACCCGGTACCCATTCACTGCTGGGTGGACAGGGGCTGGGTTTTAAGGAAACAACCCATCTGTTTCCGCTCCGCCCGGGGATCGAGCCCGGGACTTCTCGGTTGTGGACCGAGCGTGCTTCCCTTACACCGCGGAGTACCCTAAAGTGTACTCAGCCAATCCTGTAAGTAAAGTGTGTGTGTGTGTGTGTGTGTTTATGTGTGTGTGTGTGTGTGTGTGTGTGTGTGTGTGTGTGTGTGTGTGTGTGTGTGTGTGTGTGTGTGTGTGTGTGTGTGTGTGTGTGTGTGTGTGTGTGTGTGTGTGTGTGTGTGTGTGTGTGTGTGTGTGTGTGTGTATGTGTTTCCACCCGTATCAGTAACTAAATACTCGTAAATAAAAAATAAAAAGTTAAAAACTATCAACACACACAAAAAGGGAAGCCACCTGACACTGGCTGAGTTTACCTGATCCTCAATACAGATATTCTTTGCCTGTTTGTTTTTACGTATTTATTATTGTTGTTTATTTTTAATTCTGTGTTTAAAAATCATCCCCAAACTAATAACAATAAACAATAAAGTGACAAGTGAACATCAGGACTGACTAACACACACACACACACACACACACACACACGGAGGGTACTCCGTAGTGTAGAGGAAGCACGCTCGGTTCACAACCAAGAAGTAGCGGGTTCGATCCCCGGGCGGAGCGGAAACAGTTGGGCTGTTTCCTTAAAACTCGAGCCCCTGTCCACCCAGCTGTGAATGGGTACCGGGTGTTAGCCGGAGGTTTGTGGCCCGCCCTCCGGGGTGTTGGCTCCGGCCAACACTAAAAGATGAATGAGAAAAATAAATGTTGATATGGAGACGGGGCCATACGAGCGTTGCTCTGGCCCTGTAAAATACAACTAGATGAATCCAGCTAGATGAATACACACACACACACACACACACACACACACACACACACACACACACCACACACACACACACACACACACACACACACACTCAACATCATAAACAAGGAGGGAGTAGGATACGATTCAGTACTCTTTTAAGCTTGAGATTGAATCCATACCGAAGGCTCCTCTTCCTACTACTCCTCCTCCTCCTCCTCCTCTTCCTCTTCCTCCTCCTTTGTTTCCATCAGCATTTGCCGCTTCCTGTTTCCCTTTTCCTCTGAGCAGGGGGAGGCAGGGACAGGGCAGGGGGCAGGGGGCAGGGGGGCATAAGGGACGTAGAGAGGGACCGTCGAGCTCTTTAATTCCTCTGACAGACGCGCCTCGTAAGACCAAGCGGCCCATTACGGGTTCTGGCCCGGTATTTATAATAAGGCTATGGGATTCCCATAAGGTTCGACATAACATAAAGTTGCCCATAACATTTCTATGCTATGGAGCAAATTTCCGCCATATGCTATGGGTCTAGCAGTTCCTGCTGACATAACCTCCCGCTAAACGTAGCATTTACATTACCCTAAAATGTCTCTTAGATCATGAAACAACGCTTGAAATCAGTAAAATATGAGCAATCAATTATGTGAGAACCTTACGAACTGAAATTAAAGCAATTTTAAAGGATTAACTCATATATACGCGTAAATAACATCCCGTTGAAAAGTTTTACGCGGGAACGATGTAAACACTTGCCTCTCTCCTCCCATAACAATAACATGTTATATCTCCAAAGGTAATGCTAGAAGGATGACGGAAGGAAACACAACAGGTAAACCACGTAGTAAAGAAGGAGAAAGGAGCAAAAGCCAGGGAGGGAGTGATGACCAGACAGATACGGCAGTATACGTAGCTAGGTTGATATACTGCCGCATCTGTAGCTACGTATAATGCCGTATCTCTGCCTGATCATCACTTCCTCCTTGGCAATTGCTTCCTTTCTCCTTCTCATTTACTACATGGTTTACCTTGTGTGTATCCTTCCGTCACCCTTCCGCCATTATATTTGGAAATATGATGTTATTTGGTAGATTTCTAGCGTTTGCCCATACTCTCCCCCTTACCCCAAACAAGCTTGGGGACCAGTGGGAATGCGGGGTTTAAGGGTGGGGACTAAATAATGTGTCGAAAACACGTATTTTTGAAGTTGTGTATGAGTCAAAATTACCTATATCTAGGGTAATTTTCCGTAGATATGGGAAATTTACCTAACCTTCAAGCTCCGAGATTACGAGGCCCCCCTCGTAATCTAACCTAACCTAAGCAAATTAAACCTAACCTCCTAGCAAGGAGTTCTGCCCCCCTCGACCCCCGATAATAATTTATATCTTAACTTAGCGATAATCACCCGATAACCTAACCTAGCCTAATGGGGCCCCTCGACACCTCTGTTTGTAAGGATTGTCAGCAGGTCAACACGTTTCTTGACTTTGAAGAAATCCAGTCAATTTTCCCTAGATCTAGGGAATTTTTACGCCACTACCTAACTCAATAACTATGTTGTTGCAACGCACATTTTGTACCCCAGCCAAATATCCCGCATTCCCCCCAAGGTCCCGAATTGTTTAGGGGGAGAGTTGGGAGTATGGGCAAACACTACAATAATACCTGTTATTTATAGGGAGGAGAAAGACAAGTGTTTACGTGCGTCTCACTCTTCTTCTTTTTGTGACCTGCATCGCCTCTGCTTTTCTTCCCTTGCCGCGGACACTTTTCAATGAGGATTTGGCTTTAGTTAGAAGGTTAAAACGTGGAGCTAGGTCTGGTTAGTGAATCTAAAGGTGGAGTTAGGTTAGTGAATATAAAGGTGGGGTTAGGTTACATTAGGTTAGGTTAGTGATTCTAAAGGTGGGGTTAGGTTAGTTAATCTCATATGTCCTATACGCTTCTTACTAAAAACATTTGATAACTCCAGAAGTAATGATTTGCAACAGAGACTCATTGAGATTTTCTCAGAATCCGTTAAGGTAGCCAGAAAGCATACTCCCGTGTAGGAAATTCTGGTCCTAGTGTAAAAAATTTACCTTGTTTCCAAATATTACATCATTGTTTTTCCGGAAGTAGTATCTCCACTACGTGCTGAGGCTGAAATGATAGCCCTCCAGAAGATAGATATGACTGCGTAGTTAAAACAAATCTTTACCTTCATTTCTGCCAAAAACAAGAGCTAAATTTATTATAAGCATATCAATACTAAATAGAAAAGAATAATGCCTTCGAAAAATGTTGTGTCAAAATAACAATGAAAAACCTTTATTCATCATTTGCATCTATTAGTAGAAGTGGAACTGTCGTCGAAAATTTCCGTCGGCGAGAATTCTCGGTTGTTGTCTCGCCGAGAATTTGGGTATACGAGAGTATTACCATGGACGGCCTTGGCAAATATTTTCCCTGACCACTCCAGCTGCTCCATGGTCATCACTGCAGCAGCTGCACTGCTCAGTGCCTACTGCATCTTGCCAGTAGCGAGGAAACAATAATAATGTTATTATAATTTTAATTCCCGCTGTCAGTGTATGGTTCCTTTTTTATTTATTCTGGAGGAATGCAATCACGAGAGTGACATACATAATTCCCTCATGGTTCAGCCGATAACTCTTGACAATTTCTTCGTCATCCAATTAGCCGAGAACGTCTCTTCTGGCACGAAAATGCCTGGGTTGGCGCGCGCTGGCGGAAGAGTTGTTGAGCTGCCATGTTGACGGCTTATGTCAACATAAGTATCCTTATGGGACCTCCGGACATCCCATAGCGCTTATGGGGATCTTTGTGGGAAAACACGAGCACTTATGGAGATTTTCGGTGAATTATGGCGAACTTCACCATTTTATCTGCTTATGGAAAACCCATAAGCTATTATAAATACGGGCCCTGGTGGCCAAGGTTCTCGCTTATCGTACATACTGCCTTTAGGAAGTGTGTGCTGAACCATCCTCTTCCTCTTCTTCCTCCTCCTACTCTTCCTGCAAGTCCCTTTCCTCCACCTTCTCCTTCTCCTTCACACATGCACATCCACAGTGAAACACGTTGAAAGGTAATTAACAGGCTTTAAGCTGCTTATCAATAGACCAAACAACTTCTTTATAACTTGCACGTTCTATGTCCAAATTTGTAATTTATTTGTGCTTGCTGTAGAAACGTAATAATATGTTTTAAGTTCTATCTGCAGTATATTCGTGCCATTTTTAAAATAGCTACAAGGTGTGGTTTTTCTACACGAACTTGAAAAAGTATTCCCCAGGGACTGACCTTTGACCGAGCTAATCCAAGTACATTACTTTAACCGCGTCCCTCATCCCGTCCTGTCCTAGCCTATACCATCTTGGGGGACACACCCATACGTATCTGTACACACGTATATACATAAATATTTGTTAAATTTTCCTACTAACTTTATCAAAATGCCTGCATATCTTACTACATTTATTAAGTGTAGGGGAGGTTTGCAAAGCAGTATTTTACTCATTCCCTTACATGCAGGCTTTGCACGCTAACTGAGGAGCAATGTACGCTAACAAAGAAATCGCACGAGAGACAGGTTCTGTTGGAAGGACAAATTTTAGAGCTAAAACGTAGTCATGATATGTTAGCAGAATTTGTGATCACCAATGTCGGTGTAGCCACCGGTCCGGTACCTCCCCATTCCACCCCTCCAACCTTCTCCTCCCTCTTCCCTTCCTCCTCCTCTTCCTCCCCCTCCGCCTCCTCCTCTTCCTCCTTGATCCCATGCACTATCAAAACTTCCCTCCCTCATCCCCCCCTATCTCATCCTTAGTACCGTCTGCCTCCCTCACCACCTCTCACTCTCCATCAGTCTCCACACACTACTATGCCTTGCGTTCCTCCTCCTCCTCCTCCTCCTCCTCCTCCTCCTCCTCCTCCTCCTCCTCCTCCTCCTCCTCCTCCTCCTCCTCCTCCTCCTCCTCCTCCTCCTCTGCCGCCGACGCCTCCTTCTCCTCCTCCTCCTCCTCCTCCTCCTCCCCCTTCTCGCCCCCCTCCTCCTCCCCCTCCTCACCCCCCTCCTCCTCCCCCTCCCCCGCCTCCTCCTCCTCCTCCTCTTCCTCCTCCTCCTCCTCCTCCTCCTCCTCCTCCTCCTCCTCGCCTTCCTCCCCTCTTCCCCCTCCTCTTCCTCCTCCCCCTCCTCCCCCCCTTCTCACTCCTCTACGTCAGCCTCCTCCTCCTCCTCCCCCGCTCCCTCGTCTTCTCCTTCCCCTGCTCCCTTTGTTCCAGTAAGGCGAGGATCGCGACGACCAGTAGCAGTTAAGGCGCCCTTAACGATCACAACCTTCAACAAATTTCAGGTTCTTAGCGAAATGAAGGAAGACGTACACAAGACCACATTGATCGGGGACTCAATTCTCCGAAGACAGCTAGTGGAGTTTTGTGGTAGGGTTACATGTGACAAAAGGAAGCGCTTCTGTTTCCCAGGAGCCACACTCGACGACATCACTGCAGCCTGCGATGAGGTCACCAAGAACACAAACGATAACACTCTCTATGTCATTCATGCAGGAACCAACGACGTGTACAGTCGCGGATCTGAAGAAATACTGGACAAGTACAGGAAGTTGATCCGGAAATTCAAGACTAAAACCAATCATATAATTATTTCAGGAATTCTCCCCAGACTAGGAGTAGGCCGACGCTTTTACGATAAAGCGTTCAGCGCAAATAACCGGCTAAGGTCTCTTTGTGCACTGGAAAATGTAGGCTTCGCAAACTTCTGGGATAATTTCTACGAGGACCCCATCCTGGTTGAGGATTCCATCCTGTTTGGGGATGACGGACTCCACCTCAGCCCCGTTGGCCATGCACGATTAGGGCGTCTGCTAAATGATAAAGTTTCTTCTTACAGATCAAAAAACGACGAGCGGACGGAAGTAGCAGCATCACCTTAACCCCTTTCTTAGCCCACAGCAACGCTGGGTCACGTTCCGTTTCCGCAAATACTAATCGAAGTAACTTAATCAAGCGCCCTGTTACAGTGGACCCTAGACACCCTGCCGGTAAACCCTCACGCAATGTTACCAAAACTATTAAGGAACTTAAATTACTCTACACAAATGCCAGAAGCATTATTTTCAAGCGTAACGAATTATTAGCATACGTTGTTGCCGGAACGCCAGATATCGTTAGTATCACTGAGAGTTGGATCAACACCAAAGATAAACATTTATTATCTGAAATAGCCATTCCAGGCTATAAGACATTCCTAAATTGTCGTACGTATAAAGCAGATGGAGGTGTCATTCTTTACATTAAAGATAATTTGCAAGCAATCGAAATCGATAAAGCAAATGTAGATCATTATGACTCAGTCTACGCAAAGATTAAGCTAAACGGTAAATTGCTAACTATTGGGACAATATATCGTCCTCCCAAATCAAATGCGGAAGTCGGTTGTCTCCTCTATGACGAGATACAGTCAGTTGTCAACAATAATAACGATACAATTATATGTGGAGATTTTAACCTACCTCGTATAAACTAGAATAATAATTCTGCTGATAGAGAAGGTATGTGATTGCTTGATATGGTAAACGAAGTATATTTAAATTAGGTGGTCCATGAGCCTACAAAGGATAATAGTATCCTAGATTCAGTTTTCACTACCGACATTGATCTGATTGATTACTGCGATATAGGTGAACATTTGGCAAACAGTGATCACAGGTTAATCAGATGCGGCATAAATTGCAATGTAGACATCACAGAAAATCGGTTATTAGCTCCCAATTATATTAAAGCAGATTTCACGAAGATCAGCAGGGTACTAAGCGAAGTTGATTGGATTGACCTACTAAACGGTAATAACGCCGAAAACATGTGTAATATATTCACAAATAAACTCCAATCGGTGGTTGAAAAACATATTCCCATGGTAAGAAAACGTTTAAATAACATAAACAGACCCAATTGGATGACTCGTGAGATTCAACAAATCATTAGCAGTAGGCGCCGAGCGTATAAAGTTTACAAGCTATCAAATGCAGACTGCGATTCTAGAGAATACAATGACGTAAAACGTCGTTGCAAAGGATTAATTAAGACTAAAAAGCGCGAGTACGAAGAAAAAATTGCAAAGGAATCCAAATCAAACCCGAAAAGGTTCTTCAATACGTTCAAAGTAAGAAAAACGTCAAAGCTAGTATTGGGCCAATGAAAGATAAGAATAACATCTTGGTAAATGATAATAAGAGTATGGCGTTCGTACTCAATGATTACTTTAATGCGGTATTTATTAAAGAAGACTTGCTGTAATATAATTGATCTTGATATCTATAATATAATATAATGTAATATAATATAATTGCTATAATCAGCTTAATAGCTGAGGTGAAGAATGCATACCTGAAGAGTCTAAATATTTACCAATATTGCCAGACAAAATCCAACCAAACACAGAATTCATGGCAACAATGTTTCCTACTTTAATAGCATCTTTAGGAGTTATGAGATTCCAGTAGTAATCCAGACCAATGAGAATATCTATTTCCATGGGAGAACTATGGTCAAAATCATCAGCTAACCTTTAATGACTAAAAGCATTTAGAACATGAGCTGGAACTACTGGTCGTACAAGAGGTTAACATATACTGGGAATGCTTGCTGCTGCAATGGAAACTGTATTACCTTCATTATCCATAATCTTTAGTTTGTACACATTACTTTGTTCCTTTCTATTTGAGCTATGGCTACCAAAGCTACTGTAAGGGATTTCTGTGTTAGTGACCCAGTTTGGCTTACATTTCTTGACAAATCTGTTGCTAACGTAGGTGCGGTCACAACCACTATCAAACAACAGCTTGGCAAAGATAACTTTTCCATTACTATCCACTACCTTTACCTTAGCTGATTGTAATACAGTTTTACTACTATAGTGCCCTGATAGCATTGCTATATTCTCATTTGTAGCTTGTGGGCCCCTTTCTTTATTTTCCTCTGCACTTACTTTGGAGAATATAGTTACCTTAACACCACACATTATTACATTATGGGCACCTTGGCACTTTGTACACTTAGCTGTGCACTTCCTAGACATATGCCCACTTTTCAGACATCTAAAACACACTCCTAACTCCATCCTTTTCTCAAGCCTTTGCTCACCCTCCAGTGCCAAAATCCTATAGCATTTCTCAGAATTGTGGTTCTTCTTACTACAAAAAACACAACCTAAGTTTTCCTTTTGGAAGGTGGCGTGTAAGGCTGAGGTGTGAATAAATTTTCTTTATTTGCTTTGCTAGAACATTTCTTACTTTCTTCATTCTTAACACTTGTTTTGTACATCTCACTTCTCTCAAGCACCCCAATTTCCCTTTGGAGCCAATCGAGCAACCAATCGAGATCACTTTCGTGGCCAATGCAGACTCTTGACCACTCCAACCGGAGCTCTGTCGGCATTCGGGACACTATCATTGGGGTTAACAGAACTTCACACTGCTTACCGGTGACTCCCAAGGCTTCCAGGCTTCTAGTGGGCTTGACCACTTCATCTCGAAGTTTCCACAGTTGTGTGATGTAGTTCTTGCCCTGGTCTATAGGTACTTGTAGAGAGAGGAGAGCTTGTACATGTGCATGGATGATACACTCAGACTTGCCAAACCGATCCTTGAGCAGGCCAATGACTGTTGTGTAGTTCGCACTTGTGTGTGGCACCCCTTGTACTACATCCTTAGCAGTGCCTTCTAAAAGTGACAGTAGGTAGGTTAACTTGCTGATGGTAGGCAGGTTTGTGCTATCTATATGTGACGAAAACTGCTCCCAAAAACTCTGCCACTGTGTGATGTCACCATCAAATTTGGGTAACTCTAACTTGGGAAGTCTGGCATTGAAAGACTGTGTAGTACTTGTAGAGTCTGGCGAAAACTTGACATCATTGGCTACAGTCAAATCTTTCAGTCTATCTGCACACAATCTTCTAGTCTGCCGGACCTTCTCCCTGTAGCCGTCTGCTTCATCTAAGTACTTTTCTAGCTCGTCAGGATCTATTTGACATTCTATTTCTTGCTGGACCTCTTCTAATTTAGCAAGTCTCATATCAAATTCTTCCATTAATTCGAGTAACTCACTGGTATCTGCTGGTGGGTCCCTGCTAAGAAAGGCATCCATCTTGTTGTATACCCTGGTGAGCCATCCTTGTGCAGCTGCTTTCGTCTTCTGAAGCTGCTCCATATCTCTAAACTAATGGAGTCTTGGCGCACGAACTAAGTCCAACAGTGCTTGTGTCCCGGGTCTGGGCACCAAAATGTCTTAGATGGGACATTCACTGTGGTTCTATGTGGAACAGAGTCTGGCGGAGGTCTAGCAGGTCATCAAAACACCGGTTCTTGATCTTCTCTATTTCTTTCTTAACATTACAGTCTTTGTAACATGTCACAACATTTGCAACTACACAGTTCAACTACGAACAAATTCCACTAATATACACTAGTGCCCTTTCCTAGTTATTGTCTTATTTAAAAAAACCCACCAGGTAAGTACTACAAATAAATAAAGATAAATGAATTTAGATAAATAATATTGGAACAGGAAAGAGAATGGCACCAGCTGGTGCGCTTTCATGGCTAACTAAAATAAATCAAATAAGGAAACTTTGCTGTTTTGACACTGCTGGGCTCTCAAGCTGAGTCGCGAAGCTTGTGGTTTAAGAAAGAAAAGGATATACACTACATGGATAAATAATTTGTATCATTTAGTAAGAGAGAGAGAGAGAGAGAGAGAGAGAGACTTGTGGATGCACATACGTATAATAAACTGTTTACCTTCTTTTGCTCAGTTTGAATTGGTTTCAGTATGTATTGACGCCTAAAGTAGATTAATATAATATGCTTTATACTGTTATACATTAATACAAACAGCTCTCATAAGACTGCTATGCTTTTGAATTAGGAGTCAAACTTGACTACTAGCGTTACGAAACGACACCAGGTGTGTGCGAAATAACTAACACAACCTGTGTACGAAACAACTTGTGTACGAAACTCCCTGTTACCGACCAGAATTCCCTACACAATTGGTAGTATGGTTTCTGTTTACCTGATTGGATTCTAGGAAACGTTCTCTCAATGAGCTTCCGTCGCAAATCATTACTTTTGGAGATAATGACATGTTATTTATAGGGAGGAGAGAGACAAGTGTTTACATGCGCCACACTCTTCGGTATTATTCTAGTGTTTGCCCATACTCCCCCTCTCCCACAAAACAAGCTTGGGGACCTGGGGGAATGCGGGTTTTTTTTTGGCGGGGGTAAAAATATGCATCGAAACCAATCTTTTTTTTTGAGTTGGGGGGGTTTGTAAAATCCCTAAAATCTAGGAAAAATTCTTTGGGTTTTTCTTCCAACCCAGAGACTGTGAAACTGTGACCCTCACAAGGAAGGAACCAAAGTGTGAAACCCTAGGAGGTTAGGCCCTTTTTTGTTTAGGTTATGTTAATTTTTTGGAAGGGTGGGTTTTTATGGGGGTTGGGTTTTGGTTAGATTTTTTTTTTAGGTTAAAGGTTTTTAAAATTGGGTTTTTAAAAGGTTATTTTGGGTTTAAAGGTTACTTGGGTTTAGTTTTTTGGTTTTAGGTTAATTTCGGTTGGTAAACCCCCCCTGGGTTTGGGGGAAAATTTTGGGGCTAGGTTTTAAGGGTTAAATTTTTTGGGGTTCCCCACTTTTCCAATTTAAATTCCCCTTTTTTCCCCGGGAATTTTTCCCCCCCAAAACCCCCCTTAAATTAACTTGTTTTTTGGGAAGGAGGGAAAATGTTCCCCACCCCCCCGCTTTCCCCTTTTTCCCCCCAAATTTTTTTTGGGGGGAATTTTGGGGGGGTATTGGGGAAAAAGGGGGGAAAGGGTTAAACTCTTCTTTCTCTTTAATTTTTTCCCCCCCCTTTTTTTTTCCCCTTTTCCCAACCCAAATGGGGACCTTTTTGGGAAAACGGGGTTTTGTTAGGGGGGGTTTAAAAAAAAGGGGTTTTTATGGGTTCTTTTCAAGGGGAAAAACCCCTTCATTTTTTAAAATTTTTTCCAAAATTTTTTTTCCCCCAAAATTTAAAACCCCCAAATGGTTTGCCCTTTGTGGGAAAAGGGGGCCCAAAGGGGGGGAAAAAAACAAAAATTAAAAATAGGGCTTTTCGGAAATTTCCCTAATTTTTCCCTAACCCTTTAAAAAAACCCAAAATATGGGTTTCCCTCCAAAACCTCCTTAATTTTAGAAACTTTTTCCCCCGAATTAGGGTACTTCCCTCTTGAAAATTTTTTTCCCGTGGGTTTAAATTTTAAAAACCGAAAATTAACAAAATTAGGTTTTCTAAAAATTTTTGGATTAAAATTACCTGGAAACCTTTACCTAACCGTTCCCGGGGGAAACCCCCAACCCCCCCTTTTCCCCAAATATTCAAAAAACCCAAAAAAAACCCCCCTTAACCAACCAATGACCGCCCTCCCCTATCCTTGCTTAACTTTCCTTAAAAAATTTTTTTTTTTCCGGTGGTTTAAAGGAAACCCGGGAAATAACTTGGGAATTTTTGGAAAAAACCCCCCCATTGTGAATTTGGTTTTTTTTTTTCCCCCCCCAACTTTTTTTTCCTGGGCCCAAGGAAAATTTAACCTGTTTAAACCGTTCCAAAAGGTAAATTAATTTTTTATTTTCAAGATTAAATGAGGGAATACTTTTTTAAAACGGAAACCCCCCCCTAAACCAACCAAAAACCCAAAGAAAAAAGGGACTTCCAAAAACTCTCAAGGGGGGTCAATAAAAATTACCCCTTTTTCTAAAAAATTTTTTTTCAAAAGTAAAGTTTTAAAAGGGCCTCAAAAGAAAAATTTTCCCCCCTTGGAACCAAAGGGAAACCGAAAATATTTTAAATTTTGGTAAAAGAATTCCTTTTTCCTAGGGGGTAAAAAGGTCCCTTTCCAATTTTTTTAAACTGTATTCTTATAAATTTTTTTTCGAAAATAACTTTTTTTTGATAAAAAGTTTTTTTTTTCAAATGTATTGACTGATGATTAATATTACGGGAAATAAAATAATTTTAAATTTTTGGAATTTTTCCCCTTTTAAAGCTGAGGGGGTTAAAAAATTTGGGATTTTTAAAATTGGAAAATTTTTTACAACCCGGGCCTGACGGAGGGATAAAATGGGGCCCAAGTTATTTTGTTTCATAAAAAAAAAGGGGGTTTTTAAAATATAAAAAATTTTTTGTAAGCCAAAAATGAGGGGGAAAATTTTCCCGGGGAAAAAATAAATTTTGAGAAAATTGGTTTTCTTAGGGGATTTTTTTTTTACCTTTTTTCTTTTTGGAATTCCCAAGGGGGTCCGGAAATTTAACATTTTTAATAACTGAATCGGGAATATTTTTTGGGTAAAAAGAAAAAATAAAAATTTCTTTTAAAATCAAAAAGCATTTTTTTTTGAACAGTTGTCCATTTGATGCCATTGAAAAAATACAAAAGGCCCCTTTTAAATTTTAAGAAATGTTTCCATTCTTTGGCAAAAAAATTTTTAAATAAAAAGTTAAAAAATGAGAACTGGAAAAAGTTTTTTACAAGGGTGGGTTGCCCTTTTAGGCTGTTTTTGGTCCCCTTGTGGTTTTTCGATGTTTTTTTTTTTGATTTTTAAAAAAACCCGAAAAAAGGGAAAAATTTAAAAGGGAATAAGGAAAAAATAGAGGTGTTTGGAAAAGGAATATAGTGGGGGAAAACTTCATAAAGGGGAAAAAGGGTAAAATTTTTTTTGTTTTTAAGTTTTAAATAAAGGGATCCCTAAACAAAAATTTTAAGGGAAAGACTGGGTTTTTTTTTTGGTTTTTTTGGTTTGGGGGGGAAAATTTTGAAATTTTGCTAAGCACCGGGTACCCTTAATTAACGAATTTTTTGGGAAAATTTTTTTAAAAAAAGAACGCTTAAAATTAAAAGGGGAGGAATTTTGTAACAGGGGTTTGGAAAAGGCTTAAAATGGAAAAATTGGTTTTTTTAGAAAACCTTTTTTTGGATCTTTAAAAATAAAAGGGGGGAATCATGATTGTAAAGGAAAAGTTGTAAATTTCCCTTTTGGGGCGCATTATACACCAGTTTAAAAGCTTAAGGGAAAAACCTCAGAGAAACTTGGGGGAAGTTTTAATTTTGGTTGATGGTTAAACGGGGGTGTCCAATTTTTAATCGCTGTATAACCCCTTACTTGTCCCTGGGCCCCCTGGGTTTTTTCTTCCCTTTTAGCTGGTTTTTGGTAATTTCCCCCTTGGATGGGAACCCCCTGCCCAAAAAGGGTTGGGACATTCAAAATCAGAAAAGAGGACCTCTGCGACTATAAAATCTGTAAGTTTAATTTTCCAACGAAGTTGTTTTTTGAAGAAACAAAATTTCCCTTTTGTTATTTTTTTAAGGGGGGGAAAGGGGCGGCCCTTTAAAAAATTAAATTCCATGGGAAAGGTTGTTAATTTTTAAAAAAAGTTTAGTTTTGGGTTGTTTGGAAAGATTTGGTAACAAAAAATTTTTTAAAAGGGGAAATAGTTTTTGAAGAACTTTTTTACCTGGGCCCAGGTATCCCTTCAAACCCCTTTCAAAATTTGGTAGTTTTTTCCAAAGGTTTATTATCCCGAAAAGGGATTTAATATAATGGAAGGATTTATAAGCCAATGGCCCCAGGTTAGGAGAAATTGGGGCAATAAAATTGTTTCCTTTTGCAAATAAATGTATTTAAAGGGAAAGTTCCCCGAATTATTTTTGGTGGTTTTTTTAGGGGCCAAAAATTTTTTAAAAATGGGAATTTTAACTAAAAAAGAAGGGAGTTTTAAGGAAAGTTGTAAAGGAAAAGTACCCTTGGAAAAAAAAATTTGTTTATTGAACCCCCCCTTTGGTGCAAGGGTTCTTTTAAACTGTTTCCAAATTTAAAAAGGAAGGGACAACCACCTTAAAAACCAACGATCCCGATATTAAATTTTAGAAGAAAGGGGGGGGGTTTATTGATTAGTTTTATTAGTGACGGGGGAAGGGGAAATTGCAAACTATGGGAAATTCGGTTTGGCCCTTTTAATAGGGGATGGGGTTTGAGATTTTTTTGTTAAAAATAAAAGGTAAAATGGAAAAAAATTCCCTATTAAACCCCTTTACCCAAACGGTTTTTTTCCCATTTAATTGTTGGCCCCTTTTTAAAAGGGTTTTTTTTTGACAATCCCACTTTTTATACTTGCCTTTAAGAAAATCCTTGTCCCTAGAAAAGGGAAATTTTAAAAACCACTTTTTCTTTATTTTTCCCAACAACAAAAGATTTTTTTCAAAAAAGTTTTCCCTTGGGGGGTTAAAAATTTAAAATCCCAGGCCTTCCCCTTGGGCCTTTTGGGAATTTTTTTGGGAGAAAAAAAACATCTTTAAGAAATTGAATGTTTCATCCTTAAAAAAACTTTGCTTTTTTTTTTTATTTATAAATAACCTTCATATTTCTTATGTTAACTTAAAAAATGAAAAAAATTTTAAGGGAACCCTTTTCTTCCCTTCCCCAATTAACCCTACTATAGGGTTAATTTTTATATTTAGGGGGGGTTTCTGCGGGAATTAAAAATTTTAACCCCGTTTTTTTTTGGGAAAAAGGAACCCCAAACTGTTTTCCTGAAATTTAACTGTGATGGAGAAGGAAAAACCCCTAAAAGTTAACGGGTTTCCACGGGGCCAACAGTTTTCCCCTCGGTATCTTAATGTTTAACATTGGCTTGGTTTTTGGGAAATTGGGAAGCAGGGAAAATTGATAAGGACCTTTTTGGAAGAGATCAGGGAGTTTAAAATCCCATTTTTGGGGGCTAAGTTTCCAGGAAATTTTTTAGGGAAATTTGGGAAAATTCAAAAACCCCCTTTAGTTAAAAAGAAATTTAACCGGGGGTTACCCATTTCCTTGAAACGATTCTTATTTTGAAAATATATTTTATAATAATTTTTCAATATCTGCAATGTTTTAAAAATGGAAAAAGGGGGGAAATTTTTTGGCCCAGACTCCCGTTAAATTTATTAAGAAAATAAAATTTTTTATGATTGTTTTCCTGAGAAAACTTATTTTTATTTCATTGTTGTAGCCAAAAAGGAAAACCATTCAAATTAAAAATTTAATGAAAATTTTCCTTTCTATTTTCCCCACTAAAAAAATTGTTTCCATTGTTTTTTACACGATAACTTGTTTTTAAACAAGGGAAAAATGGGGCAAAACCTTTTTCCTGAAAAATTACCCCTTTGGGAGGGCATCATTTACCAACTTACTTTAGGCAACAATTGTATTTCAAGGAATTTGCCAGAAGGGTTGAAAAGCTTTAAAAAATTCTTTTAGAGTTTTTTTTTTTCAAAATTAATTTACTTTATAGGGGGGCCTCCTTTTGGGGTCGGGAGGGGCTTTTTGGGGGCTCTTGGTTCTTTATTTGGTTAGCTGTTTTATTTGGGCGGAAGGTTGTGTTAATTTTCCCTTTAATTGACCTGATGGGCTTGGTTTGTGTGTGGTGTTTTTTTTGGTTTTGTTTTTTGTGGGTTGGGGGGGGTTGTTTTGTGTTTTTTTTTGGGTTTGTTGGTGGTTGTGGGGTTTGGTTTTTTGTGGGATTTACCCTAAAAAGGGAAAATTTTTTTTACAACATTCCCTTTCTCTTTTTTTTTCCCAATTTGGTAAATTTAATATCTCTAACCTTTTCCCATTAAGGGTTTGGGTTTTTAGTTTGGAAATTTTTTGGGGGTTCCCAATTTCTGTTTTTTCCTTTTAGGGGTTTTACGGTTTTTTGGGATGTGGGGTGTGTGAAAATTTTGAAAAAGGTTAAAATTGTATTATTTTTTTTTATAGGGGAACAAGGCTGTTTCCCCAAAAATCTTTCAGAACCTTTTCATAAACCTAACAATTTTTTTTCCCATTTAAATGGGGGGAATTTTTATTTTTTAAATTAATATATGCCCCCCTTTTTACTTTTTGCAGGGGGCCAACCCCCCTTTTCCCAACCCCGGCCCCCCTTTTGGTTGGGCCCCCTTCATTCCGGGAAATTTTTGGACGGTCCCCTACTTTGGGGCAGAGCCGGGTTTTAAATGTCCCTCTAGGACGAAGGGGGGGTTTTTAAGAAAACAACAATCGGCCGTATCAATGCATTTAAATTTAAATCCTTAAAAAGTGAAAAAGTTTTTTCGTAAAGAGTCAGACAAATCCATTTTGAACAATTTTAAATTTAGATTTATCTTTTGGGAAGGTGCACTTTCCCCCAAAAGGGGGGAAAGGGGGGCTGAAATGTAAATCAGGCACCATGTCCCTAAATTTAAAATTTAAACCCCCAAATTTGCCCCAATTTTTTGCCGAAAAAGCAAAAAAACCCGGCATTGGCAGCTGCATTGGTTTGTAGGAGATAAAAGGGACTCCAGATGAGCCCCTTCCCTTCAGGGGCTTGACTCATGACCCCCTTCAAAAAAATAAAAGGGGCCCCAAAAATTATCTTTCAGGGATCTGACTGATAGCCCCCAAGAACCATACTTAGCCCAAGGGGCCAAGTAAAAAACAGAAAAGGATGAGGGGGAAATGAGTAGAAAAAACCCCTTAGAGGCACAAATTTACAATTTTCAACCAAGGGAAAACCCGGAACCCTTTAAAGTTTAAAAGTGAATTTGGGCCCGGGAAGTTGGGTTGTTTTGGGGGGCCCCAAAAGGGGTACAGTTTTTTGCCAAGTAAATGGATTTCCCCGTTTTTGAAAATGAAAGGATAAAAAAGGGCCCTTTCCACTTTTATGCTTCAAAACAAAGTTTTTTCCAAAAGGAAAAAGGTGGGCCCATAAACGGGGAAAAATATAAATCCCAACCAACACCCTTTTATCGAGAAGGGGTCCGGGTGTGCCGCGGGGAAACTGCTCCCTTTTTTCAAAGGACGACGCCCAAAGGGGGCCCTTTTATTGGAAAAGTAAGCAAACCAAAAAAATTTTGGGCCCCCTAATTTTTTGTGTGCAATTGTTGAAAATCCCCAAATCTCATGGTAGGGGCCCTTTTTAAAAACCCCTTTTTTCCCCCTATCATTATTTTCTATTATTTCGGTTTTTTTTTTTGGAAAATTTGGGGGGTGGGGGAAATTTTTCTAATCCCAAATTTTTCATGGCGTGGACTTTTAAATTTCTTTGGTTTTCCCATTTTTTTCTATTAGGGTCGGGTTTTTTCTTTTGATTTTTTGTGTGAAATGTTGCTAATCCCTCTAAATGGTAGTGGATTTAATTTTTCTTTTGGGGGTTATCATTTTTTTCTAATATAGTGCCCGATTTTTCTTTTGACAGTTGGGGTGAAATTTTTGCTAATCCCAAAATTTCCCCATGGAAAGGGCCCATTAAATCTCTTTTTGGCCCCTCAAAATAATATTTTATATAATATAAAATTTTTTTTCTGACACTTCTCCCTTCATGGTCCCAGTCTATACCTCAACTTTCCCTCCGATCCCCCAACCCCCCCATCCCCCAAACTTCTTTTTCAAAGCCCAAATGCCCTCAGAAACCATACAGAAAAACTGATCTTATACATTTTTTCAAATACTTTTCATCCTTTTTTTTAGGGGGAATCTCTTTTTTATCAAAAATGTGAAATTGTATTTGTAATAAGAGTGTAATTAAATTTTCGTTTTTTTTTTTTAAACTCCCAAGGGAAATTGCCTGGTATTTGCCCCAAACCCCTTTTAACTTATTTTTTGGGAAAAATGCCTTATAAAAGAAAATATATATTTAATATCTATATTAAAATATTATATATATATTTAAATTATATATATAAAAATTTTAATAATATATATATATATATATATTTATATTATTTTCCCAGACCTTTTCATTTTGGGGTGTACTCCCGTAACTTTTCATTGCCCCACAAATAATTGGGATATATCTAGCTTTTTTTGGGTGTTTTTTTAAAACGTTGCAGAATTTGATTTTTTTTGACATTTACAGTATTTAATTTTTAAATACATAAATGCGCTAAATAAAAATTTTTTTGTTTAAAAAAAAATTACTTACACCCGATCCCTTTTGTGAACATTTGCAAGTATTTGTTCAGTTTTGAACTTTGAAACGACATAAAAATTTGGGAGGCTATCCAAAATTTTGGTTCGAGGGGGGAACAAAGCGAGCCCAGACTTAGCAAAAGGAAATGGGAAAAAAACTACCCCCAAACAATTTATTTAAAAATTTTTTTTAAGCATCGGGAACCGGCAAAAAAAGGGGTTTTTTTTGGGAAAACAAGGGTTTTTGGTCAAAAAAAAAACTGAAACTTTTTTGTAAAAGAAAAGGGCCCTTTTAAGTATTTCATTTGTAACTTTACACCCTCCCAAAACTTAAAAGCGGCAACTTTTTGGGCCTTTTGGAAACGAAGGTATCGTAATCACTTTTTTTGTGGGATGCTCTTTCCCCCCTTTGGTTTTTTGGTAACGCACCGTCCATCTTTTTTAAACCAAAAAGACGTTTAGTCCCCCACACAATTTTTTATGAGTTTAAAATTTTAACGGGGTAGAACATTTGGGGTTATGAAAAAGGGTTTTTAAAAAGTATAAAAAAAATTTTAGGGGCCCTGGGGGGAGGGGAAATGATGTATGGATGGTATGAATGGAAATGCTGGTCCCTTTTTTTTCCCCAAAAACCCCCTCTTTTTGGGCCAAATCAATTTTTATTTTAGCCCACGTTTGCCCCCAATTTTATTGTTTTATCAAACTAAAGGTACACCCCTAATTTGTATTTGGTTTTAATTGAAAAGGGGCGGGGGTTTTTTATGGGGGTAAAACTTGGGAATTAAATGGGGGGTTTGTAGGGGGGTTTTTATAGGTGCGAGGGGAAAGTGTAAGAGTTTATAAAGTAAGGAAATAAAGGGTGTGGGGAAATTTTTTAGGGCCCTGAAAAAAAGGTAAAAGGTAAAAGGGTTTAAAGAAAGAGGTGTGAAAAAGGGTTTGGGAAGGGGGGTGGGGGGAAGTCTAGCTTTGAAAAGGGGAGGTATTGGGGGGGTTTAAAAAATTATGAATAGGGGTGGGGAAGGGGGGTTTGAAGGGGGAAAAAAAGGGTTGAGGTTATGAGGGGGAAAGGGGATAAAACCAAGAGAGAGAAAAGTCTTCCTTTACCACTTTTCCCAAATCCTTTCCCTTCACCCCTTCATCCTTTTCCCCCCCTCCCCCCCTTAAAAATTTTCCCCCTTTCCCTCCCTCCCTTCACCCTTCAGGTATTGGAGAGAGAGAGAGAAAAGAGCTTCCCTTACCACCCTTCAAAAACCCCCCCTTTCACCAGTACAAAAACCTTTCCCCCCTAAAACCCCCCTTAAAACCCCTTTTTTCCCTTAAAATACCCCCCCTTTCACCCCTTCACTCCCCTTCGGGTTATTTGGGAAGAGAGAGAGAGAGAGAGAGGAGAGGAGAGAGGGGAGAGAGAGAAAAGAGAAAAAGAGAAAGGGAGAAGGAGAGGGGGCAGGGGGAGAGAGGAAAGAAAAATGGGGAAGAGAGGAGAGAGGGGGGCTTCCCTTTAAATCACCCTTAAAATCCCTTTCCCAAAACCCCTTTCCCAATACCCCCCCCCCACCCCCTTAAAACCTTTTCCCCTTCATACCCCCCCTTTCCCCCTTACTGCCTTCAGTATTAAGGAAAAGAGAAAAGAAGAGGGAGAGGGGGAAGAGAGGGGAAAAAGAGAGGAAGAGGAGAAGGGGAAGGGGGGGGTTTTTTCCCATGCCCCCCCCTTCAAAAAACCCTCCCTTTACCCCTTAAATCCTCCCCCCTCCCCCCCTTAAAAATTTTCCCCCCTCGTCCCTTTCCCTTCCCCCCTTTTCCAATGCCTTTCCCCGGTATTGGAGGGGAGAGAGAGAAAAGGAGAGAGAAGAGAAAAGAGAGAGAGGGGAAGAGAGAGAGAAAAGAAGAGAGAGAAGGAGAAGAGAGAGAGAGAGGAATGGGAGAGAGTTTCCCCTTTTCCCCCCTTCAAATACCTCCCTTCACCCCCTTAAATCCCCCCCTCCCCCCCCAAAAAAAATTTTTTCCCTTCATACCCCCCTTTCCCCCCCCTTCCGGGGCCTTTCAAGTATTGGGAGGGGAAGGGGAAAAGAGAGAGAGAGAGAGAGAAGAGAGAGAAAAGGAAGAGAGAGGAGAAAAGAGAAGAAAAAGGGGGAAAAGAGAGAGGGGAGAGGGGGGAGAAAAAAGGGGGGGGCCTCGTTTTCCGGCGATTCACGTTTAGCTCCACCCCTTTGTGTGAGGGGCCCCCCAGTTCTGGGGCCTCGCCCCGTGGCCGAGTTTGATGCGGGGCCCCAAGAGTAAAGGGGCCTGGTGATCGCCCTGACGTCACCCAAAAGGGATGCCACCCGCTCCGCCCCTGTACAAGTTTACCTACCTAATATTTTTGTTTTTTTCATTTAAAAGATATACTTTTTATTTTGGGAAAATGTTTTTCTAAAATTTTAAATCAAAAAAAAAAACCGTAAAACACACAAAAAAAAGGGCCCCATTATAAAATTTTCGAAATATCTTTAAAATTTTAAAACTTTTTCGCCTTTAATTTTTGTTTCGCAAACTTTTACTTTGGAGAATTCAATAGAAGGGGAAATTTTTAATTACTTTCCATTGAAATTTTGTTTATGTTAAAGAATTACGGCATGTTAAATTAGCGTTAACTAGATAAAAAAATCATGAAATATAAAAATTTTCCAAACCCAAATTTAATTTTTTTAATAATTTTAAAAAAATATATACGTTTTACCCTTCGGAAATGTTTTTTCTTTTTAAATTTTTATCAAAAAAAAAAAACCGAAAAACCACAAAAGAAATCCCAATTTTTAGCCCTTTAAAAGAAAGATGCATAAAACTTAAAACTTTTTTCCCCCCTTTTAAAATTTTTTTTAAAAAAAAACTTTTTAAAAAATGGAAAAAAACCCCCCAAATAGAAGCAAAATTTTTAAATTTCTTTCCATTGATATATTTTTCCCTTTTTCCCCTGAAAAATTTAATTAGAACCATGCATAAATTGGGCTTTTAAACTAAAAAAAATAACATCATGACATGGGGGGAAAATTTTTAAACCCCGATTGCTTTATGTTTTTTTATTTAGTTAACGCTAATTTTTTGCATAGTTCAAATTTTTTATAAAAAAGGGAAAATATATCAAGGGAAAAAGCAAATTTAAAAATTCCCGCTTCTATTGTTTATTCTCCATTTAAAAGTTTTGCACAAAATTTTAAAAGGGCAAAAAGGTTTAAAATTTCATGCATTTTTTCTTAAAAGCCCTCATAATGGAAATTTCTTTAATGTTTTTTTAGGGGTTTTTTTATTTTTAATTTTAAAGGAAAAAAAAACTTTCCGAAGAAAACAGTATATATTTTATACTGAAAAACATTATATTGGGTTAAAAATTTTACCCGATTTCATGTTTTTTTTTATTTTTTTATTTAACGCTAATTTATGCATGCCGCAAATTCTTTTATCACTAAACGAAAATATATAAAGGGAAAGCTAATTAAACCCCGGGCTTCTTTTTATTTCCCCCATGAAAATTTTTTTGCGGGGCAAAAAATTAAAATGGGAAAAAAGTTTAATTTAAATGAATTTTTTTCTTGAAAGTCCCCCAAAAGGGCCCCTTTTTTTGTTTTTTTTTAAGGGGTTTTTTTTTTGATATATTATAAAACAAACTTTTTTCCAAAGATAACAGTAATATCTTTTTTTTATAAAAACCCCTTTAAAATTTTAGGTAGGAAAAACTGTACGGGGGGGGAGGGGGGTTTGGGCCCCCTTTTTGGTGTAAACGCCCACGGGGGGAATCCCCAGGCCTTGTCTCTCGGGGGTCTCCGGATAAATGCCCCTCTGGGTGGTCTCGCTCCCCTCACGGGCATTCACTTTTAGCTCCCCCCTTTGTTTTGACGCCCAAAACTTTTTTTTTTGACAACCGTGTTTGGGCGTTGATATCCCAAACCACAAACTCTTTTCCAAATCCCGCGAATACCCCGGCGGGACGCTAAGGGACTCCCTTTTTTCACGCCCAGAAAAATTTTATGGGCCCCAAGTCATTTTTCCCCTAAAATTTTAACGCTTTAAAACCGTATTCAACTGCTGCCCGTGCCGAATAAGTTTTTTTAAACGGGCGGATATTAAATTCCTTTTTTTTCGATTTTTTCCCTGGCGGGGTTTCCCTTTTTTTTGCACGCCCGGGAAAAAATCTTGCAAAGTTTTTTTTTTTCCCAACCCGGAGGACACAAGTGGGCGGAAAATAAAACCCCTCTAATCACGGCGTACTATACAAACCCTTTTTTGGCCTGCCCCAAACCAGGGGCGGGGGGCCAACCATCACGCCCTAAAGTGAACCCCCCAGGGTCAAAGGCACCAAAGCCCGGGGGGTTAAAGTCCCCTACGGGGAAGCGAT
>JACEEZ010026464.1:0-27500 GCA_016584305.1 Chionoecetes opilio
CTGATGAAAGCCCAAGCAGCAGGAGACGGACATTGAAGCCCCTTTCGCAAAGGCGGGAGGAAAGTGGGGGATAGAGAGGAGAAGGAGGATGAGGTGTGTGATGGCCTGCCGGTGGTGGGGGCTGGAAAAGAAGACGGAGTTAGTGAGGGTGAGAGTGGTGAGGCTCCTTTAGGTGAGCGGTCACCACCAAAAGGACAAGGTGTAAGCCCGGAGGAAGGGGCACCCTTGGTCCTGACGCTTGGTGCGGGAGAGGAGCCAAGTTTTGGAGACGTTGTTCTTGTCGGACTGTGGGAGAACAACAGTCAGGAGGCCCTCAGGAAGAAATTGCAACATATGTCCCCGGAGAGAGGGAGGAGATGTGTCGGCAGCTGTGGCAGTATCCCCGGATCTTTGGCAGTGCCCCCGGGAGGACTACGTGGGCTGTGCACGACATTGATGTCGGCGATGCCGCGCCAGTAAAGCTATCTACCTATCGGGTTAATCCCCTCAGGCAGAAGTCCCTGGAGCATAAGATTACTTATATGCTTGATCACAGCTTGATTAAACCAGTGAATGACCAGTGACCAGTGAATGGAGCTCCCCCGTCACCATGCAGCCCAAGCCTGATGGCAAGGTCCGTTTTTGTGTCGACTTTGGAAAAGTGAATACACTGTCGAAGATTGACACCTACCCTCTGCCTCGGGTAGACGACTCAGTGGATAAGATAGCGTCTGCCACCTACATTACCAAGGTAGATTTGGTCAAGGACTACTGGCAGGTAGCCCTCTCGGAGCGTGCCAAGCAGGTGGCCAGTTTAGTGGTAAATGGGGCGGTGTATCCGTGCCAAGTAATGCCTTATGGCCAGAAAAATGCACCAGCCACCTTTCAGAGGTTCATGGATCGGGTCGTGGAGGGGGTGCCGAACTGTGCCGTGTATATTGATGACGTGGTGGTGTTTGACTCCAGCTGGGAGGATCACCTTGACCACGTGGGGGCACTTGTTCGTCGCCTAGGTAGGCTGCTTGGTGGTCAATTTGTGACAGGTGGGGAGTTGTCCAAGCCCGGGGGGCATTTACTTGGGTTACGTTGTGGAACATGGCCAGGTGTCCCTCCCTGAAGCAAAGGTGGAGGCCATTAACAACTCCGAGGCACCTTCTTGTCGGCGGGCCCTCCAGCGTTTCCTGGGCATGCAAGGGTACTATCGGCGGTTCATCAAGGGCTACTCTACGGTGCTGTCCCCCTTTACGGACTTGCTACGAAAGGACAGGAAGTGGGAGACTCAGAGTGTGGACAGACGTTTGATTCAGTGAAATCGTTACTTCGCAACCTTCCTATCCTGCGTGCCCCTGACTTAACTAAGCCTTTTGTGCTGGCGACCGATGCTAGTCGAGTGGGCGTGGGTGCCGTGTTATTGCAACAGGGGGAGGATCAGAACGAACACCCAGTTGCATTCTTCTCTAAGAAATTCACTGCCGCTCAGCGGAATTTTTTCCGTATAGAGCAAGAGTTGTTGGGCCCTTCTGTTTGGGTTTGCAGCATTTTGAGTGTACTTGCCTTCATATGGCCCGGTATCAAAATCTACCCTGACCATCACTCGATGCAGTTCTTGCAGATGTTCAAGTTTAAGAATCAACGTCTCACTCGCTGGAGTTTGTTGTTGCAGGAGTACAACTTGGACGTGAAACATATCCGAGGGGTGGTATTAAGGCATTTATAATGGTAGAAACGTATGTGTGTATGTATGTATGTGTGGGGCACTCAGTGTGCCGGTTTAGCCCAGTTACTGCAGAATCAGCGGGATGGAGAAGCCGACGGGGTCAGGAGAGAGATGTCATGTAGCTTATTAAGCATATCATATAAATAAATGGTAACATAATAGATATTTATATAGAGTAGATAATATCTACTCTACCATGATGCTACCATAGAATAAACTGATAATATATTATATTATCAGTTTATTCTATGGTAGCATCATTACTTGATCATTACTATATGTTTAATAGTGGAGCAGAGGTATATGTAGATAAATAAACATATAAATTGCCAACTGGTTGGCAGGGGACAGAGCCGCCCTCGCCGGGGGACGGGCAGAGGGGCTTCAGCTAGAGCATAGAACGGAGCTTGTACGAGGGACTCCTCATATACATATATCGTCAAGTCTATAGTTTTAAACTTAATTATACGAACTACCTCAACCCTAAGCGTCTCTCTATATTCTCACAACACCACTAATATTCCCTACGAAACAGATTGATTGGAACGTGTGTTACTGAACATTGACTCATCATCTACCCTTGAAAGGTGAGTCTACCTGTGTGAATAATTACTCGCGTAAAGAAAAATCCAGAACATAACTTGGTGGCGGCGTGTGGCACGAATAATTATCAGTGCTAAACAATTACAATCTCTGTGAAACTGTGTTGGGAATAGTGGTTGTGAGGGAGACGAAACTTTTTGAAACAAAAACGAAACTTTTTGAAACAAGCAGTAGCTTGGCGAGTGAACGAGCCATTAAGGAGCGCAGAGGAAGAGAGAGACGGTGGTTGAAGGTCGAGCGAGACTGCTGACGTTGTTCATACACCACTGGCACGCTGACTCAGCAATAGCAAGATTGCTGAGTCATTACCACACTCACACCTCTAACATACCTCATTCACGTTGACTCATCTCATCAACTCAAATATTATCCGTCTACGCCTGTTTCCGACGAAAGAACGATGCTGTAATGGACGGACGTTAATGAGTGTTTAATTGAGAATTTTCTTCATACGACCGGTACTCACGGGGGAATTAAAAGTTACTCAAACACTTACTCTACACTTACTCATCATCTCTGCAGCTGAAGAGTGGTCGGAAGACGATTTTCTGACGTGAAGCTATGTAACGCAGGGGAGGGACATCGTCTCACGAAAACAAGATGTGACGGATGGGAGCCTTTCCATCCTGCCAGCCAAGGTCATCGCGAGAGCAGTCTACAATCAACAATTTAGTTAAGTAGCTACAAGCATTTAGCTAAAAACACTACAGTTACACTTAATTATTCTATTACACAAACAAGAGGAATTAGTTTAGTTTCATCTCGTGATAGGAAATCTTATCAGTGTATAATAGTTACCCTTAATACGTGTTTTTTCCGTGGATAGGAGACTCTCTAAGTGGAAAGATAATTTTTTTTTCTTTTTTTTCGGGGACCACCGTAACTTGTTTCTCTAACAATTTTTTGTATTTACCATTAATGGAGACGTTTTGCGTATATATTTAATTAATTATAACTACGTTATTGTCTCATATAATGTAATGCCTGAAGGTAAGGAAAAGTTAGAAAGGTTGACCGATTTATTCCTATTCCCAGACTTAAATAAACTTACATAAAGAAGTGGTACTCAGTATTCCACTATGATTACTACTACTGAGACTACTGCTACTGCTACTACTACTACTGCTACTACCAGTACTGGTACTACTACTACCAATACCTTTATTTCTCTAACAACGGCTACAACTCATACAATAACGACTCCCTCACAGGCTGAGCCAGCCAATCCTGGGGCTGTATTTCCTACTTCATTTAAGGTGTTACCCAAAGAGGCATCCGTGCGCCCATTTAGTGGAGATGCGGAACTTTATAGTGCTTATCAATTTTTCACTGTAATTGAAGAGGATTGAGGATAATGAGTAACTCAGACGTATACAGGCCAGCAGATAAAATTGCTTTCATACGATCTAGACTGCAGCCTGGTTCGAGAGCTTAACAATTAATGAAGATCACAGCACTTTCTGCCCGGAAGATTGGGCAAGATTACGACAAATTCAGGGAGAATTGCCTGAGAGTTTTCAGTGGTGGAGCAGCAACCACCGTAGTGAAACAGGTAAGTCATGTGACTGACTCTATAATAACAAATTTGTCGTCGCAAACTGTATGGGATGGGCCTATCGCGGCCAATACGTTAACAGAGGGGTGCATCAAAATTATAACGGAGGCACATTGGTGTACTGGAACATAAATTAGTATGGCTAATATGTGCACATTTCTGGAACTGTTGTTCTATATGCTACATGTCAAGGGGAAGGTGAGTCATGCAGCTCTTTCTTTGCCCTTCCATCCTAAGGACGAGTTAGTGGATTTCATAACAGCCTTAGACGGCAAGCTTATGGAGACAGAACACTCTACGGCTTTCACAGCTGCAGTTGCTGGAGTAGATACTCCTAATCCAACACCAGAAAATAACACCTCCCAGCCATTTTCTGCAGTGGCAGATGCGAGAGAGGCAATCATTTGTTCCTACTGCAACAAGGTGGTACATACGGTAATGAAATGCCTTCGCAAGCGCGCAGAAATGCGGAAGGCATCGCCAGTGGGTGATAATCATACTACAAACGCCAGCCACGGCACCGAGGGGATTCCCTCAACCAGGATTAAATCTTCCTTTTCCTTCCGGGGGAGGTGACTGCAGCAAAAGCACATAATAAGTAGTGAGTCCTACTACTGCGCAATTCACGGTACGGGTATTCACGCTACCGACCAATGCTACCAGATAAAAGAAGCTCGCGTAAACTATGAGCAAAGGTGGGCTGCTGGGAGAGGTAAGTCGTCGGGGGAAGACATGCGAGCCTCGTCGCACCATCCAGGTTAACTCAACACAACCGCGAGAGAGATTTTCCTGGCGCAGGCACGGCGGATTTGTCGATTGACCACAATATTGTGGCTGCCTGCCAACAAACAAACATCATGGCAATACCCACGAAGGTAAGCCATCAAAACCTTTCCCTGGCTGTGGACACTGGAGCTACTGTAAATGTACTCTCTGAAGAGTCGTATCATGCTTTATAGAGAAGTGCACGTGGTGGCCGGTGGCCGTTACGCCAGAGTGATTTGAATGTGAAGGGGGTCACAGGTTCATCTTTAAAAATAGAGGGAACAGTGATCTTACCTATTACTCTGAACAAAGGGGTTCCTCCGGTTCGTATGGAGTGCTATGTAACATCCAGCTTTCAGCTCCCTGTAGACGGGTTGTTGGGTTTAGCAACAATGAAGTCTAATCGAATTGTGATGGATCCCAGCTTAAATTTAATAACATTTAAATGGAAGCAGTTAAGGACGATGGATTCTCCTATGTCTTTGACTCCCCTATATGTCAAATCACTCACAGGGAAGAGAGGCGATAAGCGAGGGCCACCGACTGGTGTAGTTCCAAAGACTACTGTATACTGGACTTGCTACTCTGTTTGGGCTATTTCCAGTGGAGGCCAGTTATGCGATTCCAGACATTTTAGAACATCACTCCCATCTCCCTTCCTATGGTTTATCAGTATAAATGATATACCGTTATCTTCGTAAATGTTTGTTCTATAATATTATCAAATAAAAAACAATAAATTACACTAAAGAAATGCCATTATGAGAGAGTGAAGAAATATGCATGAACTTAATTTTCACTTAAACTCTTCGCCATTTAATATTTTGCGCGAATACATTTTACATGAAACATATCAATAGAAGCGGAATGTTATTAACTTTCCATTCATATATTTTGATTTTGATAAATTAGTTAGTACTATTCATAAATTAGCGTTAACTAAATAAATGACCTCATCAATCGGGAAACTTACCCGATTGATGATGTAATTGTTTTAGTTAACGCTTATTTATGCATAGTTCTAGTTCATTCATCAAAACAACGAAATATATCAATGGAAAGCTAATAACATTCCGCTTATATTGATATGTTTCATGTAGGGCTATAAAGTTTTTACGCAAAATGTTAAATGGCGAAGAGTTAAGTGAATATTAAGTTCATGCATATTTCTTCAGAGTCTCATAATGGCATTTCCTTAGTGTATTTCACAGTTTTTTATTTGATAATATTATAGAACAAACATTTACGAAGATAACAGTGTATCATTTATACTGATAAACCATAGTCTACTGTATTCATGGAACAGTTTTTTACCTGCAGATCCGATTGATGATGTTATATTTTTAGTTAACGCCAATTTATGCATAGTTATAATTCATTTATCAGAAAACTAAATATATCAATGGAAAGCTAATACAAATCCGCTTCTATTGCTATGTTTCATGTAAAACGTTTCCTCGAAAAATATTAAATGGCGAAGAGTTTAAGTGAATATTGAGTTCATACATATTTCTTCACTCCCTCATAATTACATTTCTTTAGTGTATTTTACTTGTTTTTTATTTGATAATAGTATAGAACAAACATTTGCGGAGATAACAGTATATCATTTATACTGATAAACCATAGGAAGGGATATGGGAGTGATGTTCGAAAATGTCAGGAATCGCAAAACTGGCCTCCACTGGTCATGGGCGGGTTGTAGCGGGACTTGAGTAGCAAGTCCAGTATACAGTAGTCTTTGGTAGTTCCCTCAATTTATGTCTCTAACGCTTGCGTTAATCTTACAGCGGGCTGGAAACTTGTGAAGGCCACGATTGTCAGTGACCGCGAAATCCCCGATCGTATGGCGATGCGTGTTTCAGTGGCGGTTCCTGATGCACCTATAGACAGTGAAGTATGTCTCGATGGCCCCAGTAAAGTAAAACGATTGGCCGTAGAGGCGACGATTAGCACTGTCAGCGCAGGACATGTCGCATCAGTATTGGTTGTTAACACCACAGGTGGACCAGTGCGAGTTAAACATGGAGTTTTCCTTGGGGAAGGGTTGGTGAATGATCGAAAGGTGGTACCTGAACCATTGGAGTTACCTACTGCTTATGTTGCTGCGGTGCAGAAGTCCGCCGTTGACATCGAGCAGGGTCTGGTACCAACCCTCAGTTCGCTTGTCAACGTCGTGGACTACCCGGAGTTAAAGCACTCGCTCCTGGAACTCTTGGGTCAGTACCGAGATGGCATAGCACTCCCCGGTGAAGCTCTTGGTGCTACCGATACAGCGGAGCATCACATTAAACTCAGTCCAGGTACCAAACCTGTCTACATTCCTGCTTACAGGCTACTTCATAGCCAACGGGCTGTGGTAGAAACACATGTAGAGTAAATATTGGAGCAAGGAGTTATTCAACACTCGTGCTCACCCTGGAATAGTCCTTTGTTCCTTGTCCCGAAGAAAGATGAAACTATTCGCCCAGTTATTGACTTTCGGCGAGTGAATCAGGTCTCAGAAGAACACAGATATACGTTACCAGTCCTAAAAGATCTGCTCATGTCGTTAGGTCCGGGTTATACGATTTTCAGTAGATTGTACCTTTAGTCAGGGTACTGGCAGGTACCCATGGCAGAATCCTCCAGAGAGGTTACGGCGTTCAGTACACCGGGAAGCCACTACGAATGGCTTCGGATGCCGTTTGGCTTGAAATCCGCGCCGCTTACTTTTTNGGGGATAAAACTTTTTCCCCTTTTTAGATTTCGGCGTAAAATGCTCAGAAGATGACAGGTATCCGTTACCATTCCAAAAAAAATTGCTCATGTCGTTAGGTCCAGGCATAGACCCTTAAACCTGGACTGCGCAGGGAATATCGGCTGTCGCACAAGGGCCTCAAGTCGAGGGCCGCTCGGATTCAATATATATATACGGATCATATAGACTGGTTTATCAGTATATATGATATACTGTAGTCTTCGTAAATGTTTATTCTATAATATTATCAAATAAAAAACAGTAAAACACGCTAAAGAAATGCCATTACGAGACTGAAGAAATATGCATGAATTTAATCGTACTTCTTAATTCACTTCGTAATTTCTTAATTCACTTCAACTCTTCGCCATTTAAAACTTTGCGAGTCAACCTTTATCATGAAGGGTATCAATAGAAGCGCAATTTTTATTAGCTTTCCATTGATATATTTAGTTTTCGAATAAGTGAATTAAAACCATGCGTATATTAGCGTTAAATAAATAAATAAAATCATCAATCGGGTAATTTTACCGTTATTTATTTACTTATATTTTTCCTTTTTCTGATAAATGAATTAGCACCATGTATAAAATAGTGTTAACTAAATAAATAACCTCTGCAATCGGGAAAACTACCCGATTGATGATTTTATTTATTTATTTAATGCTAATGTATGCATGGTTCTAATTCATTTATCAGAAAACGAAATACATCAATGGAAAGCTAATATAATTGCGCTTCTATTGATATCCTTCAAAATAAAAGTTGACTCGCAAAGTTTTGAGTGGCGAGGAGTTGAAGTGAATCAGAGTCTCGTAATGGCATTTCTTTAGCGTGTTTTACAGTTTTTTATTTGATAATATTATAAAACAAACATTTACGAAGATTACAGAATATCATATATACTGATAAACCAGTCTATATGATAGTCCATAGACCACTATATCTCTTTGTCGGGCGGGCTGCAGGCCGCTATGCAGCCTGGCAATTTCAAAACATGGTCGCGTGAACAGTCCAGAGATATAGTGGACTATGGTCCGGGTAATACAATTTTCAGTAGTTTTGGACCTTTTTGTCGGGTACTGGCAGGTACCCATGGCAGAATCCTCCAGAGAGGTTACGGCGTTCAGTACGCCGGGAGGTCACTACGAATGGCTTCGGATGCCGTTTGGCTTGAAATCCGCGCCGCTTGCTTTTCAGAGAATGATAAATACAATTTTTGCCGGTATGATAGGTAACTCCGTGTTCGCATACCTGGATGATATTATAATTGTTAGCAAAGACCATGAGTCTCACTTAAAAACTTTACAGTCAGTTTTGCAGCGACTGTTGTCAGCTGGTCTCAAAGCCAATATCACTAGGTGTGAGTTTTTTAAAGCTAAGATTAGCTTCTTGGGCCATAATGTCGACCGGGAGGGACTCCACACAATGGACGATAAAGTATTGGCCGTCAAAAACTTTCCTCAACTCCAGAGTGTTGAGAATGTTAAATCCTTTTTGGGATTAGCGGGCTTTTACCGCCCCTTTATCAAAGATTTCGCCAGAATGGCATCTCCCCTAAACAAGCTGTTAAGAAAAGATGTCTCATTTCACTGGGATGCTCCTTAGGAGCAAAGTTTCGAAGAGTTAAAACATGCACTCGTGAACGCTCCTGTCTTGGCATTCCCAGATTTTTCAGCTCCATTTGAGCTATGTACAGACGCTTCGGCTAAGGGACTTGGGGCAGTACTAATGCAAAAAGATGAAAGAGGGAAGAACCGTATAATCGCGTACGCGAGCAGAGTTCTTATCCCGGCGGCGGTAAATTATTCCGTTACCCATCAAGAGAACCTCGGAGTAATTTAGGCTCTCAAACAATTTAAAAACGTTATTTTTGGCTATCCAATAGCTGTCTATACCGACCATGCAGCCGTTACTGAGTTATTTAAGGGTAAGAATTTATCCGGTAGGCTTGCACGATGGTATCTGACAATCCAAGAGTTTAACCCAACCTTCAAATATTTGCCCGGACGTGCAAATGTGGTAGCGGACGCGTTATCGCGAAACGTTCCGGTTGTGGGTGCGGTCACAGGGGAAAATCCCGTGCCGAATTTTTCACTCTATTAATTGGGCGTCGAACAACGTAAACATGAAATTTGGGGGAAGGTCATCTATGCCTTAGAGTCAGGCGATGAGACCTCCTTACCATCATTATCAGTGAATTACTCACAATTTTTCCTGTCGACTGACAAGGTACTGTGCCGACATTGGCCACAGAAAAGAGACCCAGTGAACAATATGTTATTCCTGACGTTTTCGTTCCGACGGTACTCAAACTTGTGCACGATATACCCATGGATGGACATCCGGGACGTAATCGTACCCTAGCAGCCGCGAGGCGTGTGTATTTTTGGCCCACGATGCGTGGATATTGAAGAATATGTTGCCAGGTGTGTATCTTGTGCCCAAAACAAAGGGACGACTCCAGGACCCGCTCCTATATTAGAATACCCACCACCTGAGTAACCATGGGACGTAGTTGCCATAGATCTTCTACAGCTACCCAGGAGTCATCACGGCTCACAATATCTTCTGGTGTGTGTAGATCACTTTTCAAGGTTTGTAGTCTTTGCACCGTGAAGAATAAAACGGCTGCGACTGTAGCCCATGCATTAAACTCATCTTTTCTGCCCTTATTCCACACCAGAGTATTGCTCAGTGATAATGGCGCAGAGTTCCGTAATGCATTGCTTACGGAGATTTGTACATTGTACAATATTAAGCAGACTTTCACGGTCACATACCATCCGATCTCGAATGGGCTGGTGGAGCGCGTTAACAGGAAGATCCTTGACGCGTTGAGACCTGTTGTAAACAGTTTCCACGACAATTGGGAAGATTGGTTACCCTATGTGACGGCTTGCTTTAATACTTCAGTTTGCGAGTCCACGGGCAAGTCTTCTCACTACATTCTTTATGGTGCGGATTAACGGATGCCATATGACCTATTGGCCAAGCCCAATAAATCTGTGTATAACATAGATAGTTATCTGGATCAGCATTTGCATGTCTTTACTAATATACACAAAAGGGTCAAGGAAAGGCTACAAGCTTCTCGTGCCGAGATGATGGCACAACAACATAAGCGTGCGGTTCCTATTACAATAAGAATAGGCGATACCGTAATGGTTCAGAGTCCAAGTAGGAATTCCAAGTTGGCGCCGAAATTCTTGGGCCAGCGCATTGTTGTTGGTGAGAAGCATGGCAATAAGTTTGAGGTATTGGATCCACTTCTTCAAACTGTCCAAATAATTCATAATGGCAGGTTAAAGAAGACCAAAGCCCGACGGGACCCGGCTTTTGCCAATTGTGCTTACCTACCTCCACGCATTTCCACTAACCTAATCACCACTAACGCCAAGCACGGCTATAATCTACGACCCCGAGTCTAACTATTTTTCTTTCACGTCATGCTATGTGATATGCATGTATTGCATGTTATTTTCATGATAGATCTTCGGAAGGATTGACTGACCTTCATGAAGCTAACCTTGTTGCATGCCAACGATGTTATAGGTTTCATTCCTTTGCATGCTCAGACCAAGCGAGACCTTGTCAATGCTTTAGGTAGGGTTGCGCAGTTATTATTTGAGACAGCTATGGATGAACATGTCCGAGACTTGCGGGAGGACTATAAACGACTGGTTCCTATTTTGGCGGCTATATTAATGGTTTATTAACAGTAAAAGGTTGGAAATTCTTGATTTTGATCTCCGACACCCTTTGAATATATTTATCGCATACCATAGATGTCATTGTAGTGTATGTCACCTTTAAGTCATCAGAGAGTTTTGAGACTTATCGCGTTGAATTATTTTCAATTTCTCTGTTAATCATACATTTATGACACTGGTCTTACTATCATCTCTAGTTTTAGTGGCTGACGATCTGTCTCTATGCATCTGGCCGACTAGGGGATTTGTTTACCGTTTCACTATTTGCCTTCCTTCAAATTTAAGGTGGCATATGTGAATTTAATATTTTTAAAGGTAGTCCGGCTGACGCATTGAATCCGTTTCATGGGTAACAATAATTTTTATGAGCGAACATCATGTGACTGTCGTTTGCCCTTACGGAACTTTCTATCATCGGGTTTCTGGTCACTATGTAAGTGTTGATTTTGTTATGCTTCCAGAAAGTTTTTTACAAGAAACGTCTCCACTGTTTCCGCTCAAATCTCTTCAGAGTTTAACATTCTCTAGAATATCTTTTGTTACTAATACCTTCTCTAACGAGTCGCAATATACCGCGCCTCTGGAGAAAGCCTCTCCAGCTTATCTAAACCCATTGTTTTTATCCCTGTGTACAATAGCTACTGTGCTGTTGTGTCAAGAGAACTATCGCGTTATCCAAGTATCTTTTACGTGGAAAAGCTCAATCTTCACAGGTCTGACAGGTATTACACATTTTTGTAACATGGTTAGGTACATTATCTTATGCCGCGTGGGCGCGCCAGGCGCGTGATCGAGCGTTGTTAAGGCATATATAAAGGGTAGAGACGTATGTATGGGTGTGGCACTCAGTGTGGCCGGCTACACCCAGTTACTGCAGAATCAGCAAGATAGAGGGCCGGCAAGGTTATATAGAGATGTCACGTAGCCTATTGTGCATCTCTTATAAATATATGGTAACATAATAGATATTTATATAGAGTAGTTATATTATCAGTTTATTCTATGGTATAAATTTTACTTGCTCATTACTATATGTTTAATAGTGGAGCAGAGGTATATGTATGGTAGATAAACGAGTACTTGACACCTCAATGAACGGCGGCTTACCGCCGCCTCGACGATAGACAAGGAGAGGACAGACAGACGGTCTTGAGCCAGGGTATCTAGCGGAGAGTGTAACAGGGATTCCTGTAGTTACATATTTTGTCAAGTGTATAGTGTGAAGCTTAAGACAATTATACGAACTAACTCAATTACCCTGGCGTCTCTCTACATCCTCACGACACCACTGACTAATATTCCAACTTAAACAGATTGAAACGTGGGTTTACTGGACATTGATTCATCATCTACCATTGAAGGTGAATCTACCTGTGTGAATAGATTACTCGCGAAAAGGAACATCCAAAACAATAGGAGGGTGGAAAAATAGAAACAGGAAGAGAGATCCAGAGTTTACCAATGAAAGGGACGAAAGAGTATAGATACTGATTAACTCTTGCATTAGAAAGATGAACAGAATAGGGATGAGAATGAGTAGAAAATTTTGTGCAGAGAGGCCGCGGGAGGGGGGGAAGCATGCAGTTAGCAAGTTCAGAAGAGCAGTGAGCATGAAAATATCGGTAGAAGATAGCAAGAGAGGCAACATTGCAGCAGTGATTTAAAGGCTGAAGACAGTCAGTCAGAGGAGGGGTGTTGATCAGACCAGAAGCTTTTGACTCAACCCTGTTTAGGATAGCTGTATGAGTGAATCCATCCCAAACATGTGAAACATACTCCATACATGGGCGGATAGGGCCCCTGTAGAGAACAAGCAGCTGGGAGGGAGAAAAAAGCGTCAGTCATTAGGGACTATGAGTGTCACTCGCGAGGTATTTACATTAAGAATTTTGAAAAAACTTGGTCCATCTTGATTTGATTCTGTCCTCGCGCGCGCTTTGGAGCATGTTTTCGGACTTGACATGGTCCATATTCAACATTGCTCCAGAGGTGTTTTCGATATTCAAGTGCACCTTGAATAAAATGGCGTCTTCCTCCGCATCTTTACAAGTCTCCCACTACGGACATTATCTCCCTCGAAATGCAAGTATCGTGTAAGATTAGGACATTAAACAAATAGAAGGAAGTGTGTTAGGTGTGGCAGGAGAAGCACATATGTGGGTAATACCCGGGTAAACATTAGTGAAACATGAAATATCGGTACGCTATTAATCTGTGGCTTGGAGGTCCTGTTCGATATTTTAATTGTTCCATATGTGACTTGTTATGGAAGATGAGATGCTTAAATAAGTTGAATGAAGTGAGTTAGGTGTCATAGATGAAGTACACTTAGGAAATACTGGCGTGAATATCACAAAGACACGAAATTAGAGCTCCATGTTATTGTGTGTTTTGGAAGGCTCTCAGGCGACAATGAAATTGTATGAAAGTGACTTTTTATGGGTGATGACGGCTTTAAATAAGGTGAATGAAGTGAGTTAGGTTCGTAAGGAGAAACAGACATTGTGAACACGATAACTGGAACTGTTCCCACCGTAGGCGAGTGTTCCAATTTTTGGTAATTTGGTACTTTCAACCAATAAAGTAAGAAGTTGAAAGTACTCTTTTCCTATGTATTTTGATGCGTTAAGAATGATGATCGCACTCAAAGTCGTTGAAAATGCATCATATTGCAGTTATCTCGCCTTTCTCTCTGCTTTAGGTTAGACTTCTCGACCAACGCCCAGGTTAGGTTAGTGAACTAGCGGGGGGGTCCGGGCGCCCGCTACCCCCAGTTGTGTTAGGTTAAAAAACCAATGCCCATGTACTGTATTAAACTGGTTTAAATGTTGAGATTTTTCGAGGAATAGGTAAGTAATTCCCGTAGACTTTATCAGTTATTTTTTTTTATATATTTCCGGGCTTATGTTATTCCGTAGAGTGTTTACCGGATACATCTTACGTCATCCACATAATATACTATCAGTACAAAACTACTAGTTGCCATTTTCCCCGCCCAAAACCCCGCGTTCCCGACGGGTCCCCAGGTTTGTTATGAAGGGGGAGATAACTGCAAAATAAGGCATTTCCGAAGTTTTTAATGTGACCATCAGTCTTAACACATCATAATACATGAGAAAAGAGTAATTTTGACCTCATACTCAATTACTGGTTGAAAGTACAAATTTAACCAATTTTTCACATCCGGCAATGTTCCTTTTTTCGGCGACAATTCCAATTACTGATCTTGATATTACAGGACCCAATATTTACATGTAATCATCTTTTACCCGTGTTTCTGCATTTAGAGATTAAATACCATCAATAGCTTGCAATGCTTAGTAAGGTAAGGCTAGGTTAGGTAACAAATGTCAAGGTTAGGTTAGTGAATGAATGAATAGTTATCCCTATTTGTATAAGACATAACACTTGAATACTTCTCGCCAATCAGGGAGTACGATGGGCGGCAGGATCGCAAACCAATCAGCTTTATCCGTAACAGGCAATGGATCTCCCGGATCCCCATAGAGCAGATTTGCCTGTGACCCAAATTCCTCTGAAGATGCCCACGGGCCAAAACTAAATTGGAATAAAGTACTTGTTTCTTAGGCCATGTTTCCCTTTATCCTCTGCTATGATTCCACTGCGACACAAGTGCCTCTCCAACTTCATTCACTTATTTCTGTGTGCAGTCCTTCCCTAAGATGAGTTACTTCCTCGTCAGGGAACTTAATTGGGAATGGTAACTTTATAAAGTGAACACTCTGATTATCATGGGAAGACCCTGGAAATCCTATCATTAATGTAAATAAACTTATTTGAACTTTCACGTGGCCATCAAAAGGCCTCATCATGTCTCATCGCCATGGGTTATTATAATGGACGAGAACTGCGCGGTCGCTACCGCCGTCAGCACAGACTTTACAGACCTCACAGCTTACTTTTTCTCTATTATTTTCGGTTTAGTATATTGTGCAATAGTTATTCACTTCCGGAAACCAAAAATATAACTTAATTTTATATAATAATTGCTGAGTTAAGTTACGTTTAGTTTTGGTTAGGTTAGATTTAGGTTATATGTTAAGGTTTGGTTTAGGTTATGTTAGGCTTAAGGTAGTTTTGGGTTAGGTTGTGTTGAGCTATTTATGTTAAAAAAAACGAATTTGATGGTGCGCGATTGCCCGGGTGGTTGGCGCCGCCAACTTCTGCGGAATATTTCCCATTAAAATACCTCCATCAGAAAAAGTACTACTTTTATGCAAGGAAAACCTAGTCAGTATCTCAGAAAATGAACGCGCAGTCCTCGTCCATTTTTACCAAGCCGTGTGCTGCCATGGGAGTGTCTTTTACCGAAATACACCGAAATACATACCACATACGGTATATTTGGGTATGTGTTTGGATGTATTTCGGTATTAAGAGTTAATACCGAAATACACCAAAATACGTTTTTGAAATATATGTACAGTATACTCTTTATACCATATTTTGGTATTGAGACATAATACATACATAAGGCTTCCGCTGGGTGCCTCCCAAACCTCCCAACTCAAGTTCAAGTTTTAGATCGTATCCGACCGTACTCGCGACACACCAAGTTTGGACCAAAATGATTTCTTCATACCAACACCATTTTGGTATGAAAAACGTCGCGAGTAGCCCCCTATTGAGTGTCATTGAAGAAGAGGGGATAGTTATCTGTTAGGTTTTGTCGAGTAGATAGGTGAAGAAATCGGGTTTTTGAGGCATTGTACAAAGTAAGGTATGCTTTGTCCCAATCAGAAATTATAGAAAGATCAGAAGTTAAGCGCTTGGTGGCATCTCTCCGTGAATCACTTAGTTCCTGTTGAGGTGCACGTCTAATGAACGACATTGAAAAATGTAGGGTAGAATCATCAGCGGAGGAGTGGATAGGGCTTTGAGTTAGACTTAGAAGATCATTAATGAATAATAGAAGAGAGTGAGTGATAGGAAAAAACTCTGGGAACACCACTAATGATAGATTTAGGAGAAGAGCAATGTCCGTCTACATTAGTGCAATAGAACGGTTTGAAAGGAAACTTAAGATGAAGGTACAGAGAGATGGATAGAAACTGAATTAGCGTAGTTTGGAAATTAAAGATTTGTGCCACACTCTATCAAAAGCTTTTGATATGTCAAGGGCAACAGCAAATGTTTCACCGAAACCTCTAAAGGAGGATGACCAATATTCAGTTAGGAAAGCTAGAAGATCGCCAGTAGATCGCCCTTTACAGAAACCGTACTGACGATCAAATAGAAGATTGCAAGCAGATAGATGCTTAAAAATCTTCTTATTAAGTATAGATTCAAAAACTTTAGAAAGGCAGGAAGTCAAAGGTATAAGACGGTAGTTTGAAGGATTAGAACGGTCACCCTTCTTAGGAACAGGTTGGATGTGAGCAAACTTCCAGCAAGAAGGAAAGGTGGAAGTAAATAGACAAAGACGGAATTTTTTTGACCAGGCAGGGTGCAAGCACAGAAGCACAATTTTTTGAGAACAATAGGAGGGACTCCGTCAGAACCGTAAGCTTTCCAAGGATCTAGACCAGAAAAGGCAAAGAAAACATCTTTACGAAGGATCTTAATAATAGGCATAATTATAATCATATAAAATAAATTGTGTATAAGAAGTACCTTGTCGGAATCGAACCTGATTTAAGTTGTCTTAGCTACCTCGTTGTACGGTGATTAAAAAGGAAAGACACGATCACCTAACTTATCCTTCCTCCAACCAAAGCTCGACAGGGGCAGTCATTGACTTTAATCTATCGCGGCCAGGGTACTTCAACAAATATAATGTCGAGCTGTGGTTAGAGGAAGGATATGTAGGGTGACCGTGTCTTTCCTTTTTAATCACCGTACATCGATGTAGCTAATACGTAGCTAAGTTCAATTCTAAGACTCGGGTTCGATTCCGACCAAGTACTGACACACAATAGGCATAACATAGACAGAGTGTGGAGGAGAGGGAGGAACAAGCCCTTCATCAACCAGAGTGGAAGTTTTAGCAAAGGTTTGAGCAAAGAGTTCAGCTTTAGAAATACATGAGACGGCTGTGAAGAAAGATTTTGACATTTTCTATGAATGAAGGAGTTTTTGGTAAGTTGAAGTAAAGATTTGGCATTATTACGGGCAGAAATATAACTGCGACTACTGCAACCGTAAAGTTTATTTACACATGGCATTTTTCAGGTGGGAGGGTGCTTTTGGTTTCCGCTGCCTGAAGCTAGTTTTCACTAAATTCCATAATTTTCAAATGCAATACCTTTATTTTCATTATTTTGATGTTGTGACAAATGTTTCATGGTAATATTGGTTACGTAAATATATGATTTTCGATTATTAACATTATTCTCTAATTGCACTTACATATCTGGTCAGTGACGTTAGGGAGGATACTAATGACCTTGGCAGCTAGAAAAGCACGGGCGAAAGATAATTCTTTGTCCAAAGCGTGTAATGCAACTATCTCTCTCTCTCTTTCACTCTGTCTGGTTGTCTTATATGATGTTTCCGCACAGATTTTTAGATGGATAAATATATATACATTCTAGAGAGAGAGAGAGAGAGAGAGAGAGAGAGAGAGAGAGAGAGAGAGAGAGAGAGAGAGAGAGAGAGAGAGAGAGAGAGAGGAGAGGAGAGAGAGAGAGGAGGAAGAGAGAGAGAGAGAGAGAGAAGAGAGAGAGAGGGAAGAGGAGAGAGAGAGAGAGAGAGAGAAGAGAGAGAGAGAGAGAGAGAGAGAGAGAGAGGGGAGAGAGAGAGAGAAGAGATGAAGAAGAAAGATGAGAAAGAGATGAGAAGAAGAGAGTAGAATGAGAGAGAGGAGAGAGAGAGAGAGAATCCTTGGAATTGCATACCCAGTTAACAACACTGAAACAAGATAAGAAAACGAAGGAATGAAGGAAGAAATGATCGAAGTAGATAAATAGAGGGATGTAGGGAGGAGAAAAGAAGAGGGTAGTAAAGGACAAAGGAACAAAATGAGATAAACTTAGAATACAAAAGGAGATGAATGAGATGGAGGAGAAAGAGGAGAGATAGCAATATTATAGAATGGAAAGAAAAAGAAAATGATGGAAAATTAAGAATAGAACATAAAATTGAGGAAAAAGAAAGAGAAGGAAGAAAGCAAGCAAGGGTAAAAGAACAAGAGAAGGAAATATCAATGAATGTATTAACAAAAAAAAAGACGGTAGAAAAATTAAACGAACAAAAAATAATAGACGAAACAAAAACAGGAAATAAACACAGATACAAACCAAGTAAAGCAACATAAAAAGACGAAAGCATTGCAGAAAAAATAGTAAAGAAGGAAAATGCATGAAAAAGGAAAATAAAATATAGGGGAGTATGACGAGAGAGAGAAAGAGAAGGGGGGGATGAGAGGGAGGAAGGGATAGTCTAAGCTATGATAAGTGGGGACCAAAGTATTTTTTGTCTCTCTCAAAGGTGTCCTTAGCGATGTCCAATATCAATATAGAACTTGTAAGGGGAAAATCACCAGTATTGGATGAAGAGATAAAGGGGGGGGGAGGTTTTGAGGGGTCATCGGGGATTGAGGGGTTGGAAAATGGGGGATAGGGTGGAAAAAGAGAGGGAAGGAATGTGTAAAATTAAGGGAAAGGAAAGATAGTGTAGAAGGCAGGAATAAATGAGGGATGGATGGGATGGATGGAGGGATGGGAAGAAGGAAAGAAGGATGGAAGAAAATAACATAAGGGAGATACGTATATGATTGTATACAACATGGGTCGCAAGCACTCCCTCAAGAATTCAGCAGTGTTACAAGGTCAGGGAAAGATGTGTGGTTAGCTGAAAGTCAACCCATGACATAAAAAAAATACGTTGCTCAAAGTGGTACTAAAACACGACACCAATTCCTTATAACGGAGCTCCCAAATGTACCCAACCACTAGGTAGTGTTGTTCTGTCTTGTGATAATGTGAAGAAACTACGAAGTCCACACAGGTACAATTATTAGAGGACATTTACTGTGGTAATGGACCCTACCCATAACTACGTCACGGTTTGTTTACATCGGTGCATTGTGGGGATAAGGCGGGGTCGCCGCGGGTGGACCTACGAAGGGAAAACTACGGCGATGGAAGAATTTAGAGTTATTTTGCGCGAAATTGATATTCCAGGTGCTATATTACTGTGCTCTGTTCTCGCTGACAACACTATAGAGAAGACCTGAGGTAATGGCTGATGTGCAGAGGTTTCTAAACCAAGAAAACAGAGTCATAACAGAGCCTCGTCAAAAGGTAAGCAACTGGTAGGTACGTAATGTGTCCCTACCACTTGCTTACTTCTTAATGAGACTCTGCTGTGACTGTTTTCCTGGTTTAGAAGCCTTTGCACATCAACCATCACCTCAGGTCTTCTCTATGTTGTCAGCGAGAACGGAAATATAGCACCTGGAATATCAATTTCGGCCAAAACAACTCGAAATGTTTTCCTCGGCGTAGTCTTCTCTTTGTAGGTTGTACATATTTATGGTTATGATAGTATTAAAATACCTTATTAATTGAGTTCCTTTTGTTGTCTTTCCTCATAATAAGTAGTGGTACATCATGGTTTAAGTGTTACTTGACGAGCCAATGCATACTCTTGAGTCTATACCAACATCACCAACCTTTGCTTTGATTTATCTTACTACTCCATCCATAAACAAGTTGCATAACCACGGTGACATTACTCATCCTTGCCTCATGGTACCTGGTTAGCATATTCTCAATGCGTTCGCCCTTTTCGGCAGGCCGCTCGCGAATTTCCTAACGAGTTTGCAAACTTTCGGTTAAGGTTAGGTTAGGTTAGGTTCAGATACACTTTAACAATAGTAACTTTGTGTGGGAATCACAATGAGGTTATTTTCAAGAAAATCCTGTGGTTAGTTTCGGAGCTAAAGCCACGAGAGAAACCATCATGTAAACAAACATAGATACATATTATGTTGTTTAGCAGCCACTCACACGAGACGGTGGTGGTGGTGTGGATTTATGAAGCACAGTTCTACTACTCGTACCACTAGTACAACAATAACTACTGTCCCTTAATCGGCCAAGTCTACAACCACTACTAATGATACGTATGGTATTAATAATGATGAAAATAAAAATAAAATATTGCATGATGGGTAGGGAGACTAGATCCGTGCAATTCTAGTACCATGTCTACACAATAATAATAACATCCTCTCAATATAGTATATTCTCAATGCGTTCGCCCTTTTCGGCAGGCCGCTCGCGAATTTCCTAACGAGTTTGCAAACTTTCGGTTAAGGTTAGGTTAGGTTAGGTTCAGATACACTTTAACCAATAGTAACTTTGTGTGGGAATCACAATGAGGTTATTTTCAAGAAAATCCTGTGGTTAGTTTCGGAGCTAAAGCCATGCGTAGAGGGCCGCCAATCTGCCGAAAAGGGCGAACGCATTGAGAATATGCTACCTGGTACTGTCGTCTACCGATATCTTTATCCCTACACAAATCGGGAAAACTCGCCGACGGTAATGGTTAGGTTAGATTTTGCTTTGATTTATCTTATTACTCCATCCATAAACAAGTTGCATAACCACGGTGACATTACCCATCCTTGCCTCATGGTACCTGGTACTGTCGTCTACCGATATTTTTATCCCTACACAAATCGGGAAAACTTGCCGACGGTAATGGTTGTTAAATTTTGTTTTGATTCATTTTATTACTCCATCCATAAACAAGTTGCATAACCACGGTGACATTACCCATCCTTGCCTCATAGTACCTGGTACTCTCGTCTACCGATATTTTTATCCCTACACAAATCGGGAAAACTCGCCGACGGTAATGGTTAGGTTAGATTTTGCTTTGATTTATCTTATTACTCCATCCATAAACAAGTTGCATAACCACGGTGACATTACCAATCCTTGCCTCATGGTACCTGGTACTGTCGTCTACCGATATTTTTATCCCTACACAAATCGGGAAAACTCGCCGACGGTAATGGTTAGGTTAGATTTTGCTTTGATTTATCTTATTACTCCATCCATAAACAAGTTGCATAACCACGGTGACATTACCCATCCTTGCCTCATGGTACCTGGGACTGTCGTCTACCGATATTTTTATCCCTACACAAATCGGGAAAACTCGCCGACGGTAATGGTTAGGTTAGATTTTGCTTTGATTTATCTTATTACTCCATCCATAAACAAGCTGCATAACCACGGTGACATTACCCATCCTTGCCTCCAGTGGCGTAGCTAAGGAGGGGGAACGAGGGGGGGCTGTTTGAAATCGCCCCCCGGGCCCCCAAGAGAGTGAATCTTGAGTTTGGGGGTCCCCAAATGCATCACTCAATCAGTGCTGATCTGCAGTGCTGAAAATAATTCAGCACTCAATCAGTGCTGAAAATAATTCGGATTAAAAAGGATTTATGGGCATTGAAAGAAGTCTCAGAAAGTGTCAAAATGCACTAAAATATGTTGATTTTTCAAAAAATTCACCCGAAACCCCCCAGCTGGTTGGGCTCGCTTCACTCGCCTCCCCCCTCCAAACACCTGCAAACTTTAGAGGGGGCCCTCTCCAGGAAGTAAGACCCCCGGGCCCCAAAATGTCTAGCTACGCCCCTGCTTGCCTCATGGTACCTGGTACTCTCGTCTATCGAAATGCTCGTCCCTACACAAATCGGGAATACTCGCCGACGGTAATGGTTAGGTTAGGTTACCGTTAGGTTAGGTAAAGGTCAGTTAGGTTAGGTATTCATAATCACAGGTAAAAGCTTATTAGTTATACATACATACTCCACTCCATACACACTCTTTAACCCTTCAATACATTCCACATTCCCTCCCAGTCTACTCTGTCATATGCTTTGGTATTAGTCCAGATGAACACCGAACTCACTTTGGTGGACGAAACTATTTTTTTCTGGTGTGTTTTTATGTGTTTTGAATGAATCTGCTAACCGTTTCTGTCGCAATTTTTTTTTTTTTTTTTTTATTTTTTTAGCTAAGGATTGTTTTGTTTTTCTATTTTTTATTTTAGGTAGGTAAAGGTTAGGTTAGGTATAGGTTAGGTATGGGTTAGGTTAGGTATAGGTAAAGGTTAGGTTAGGTTTAGGTTCAATTTTTTTTCTTTTCATTTTTGCAAAAAATAAATAAATAAATAAAAAAATAGCGACAGAAACGGTTAGCAGATTTATTCAAAACACATCAGAAAAAAATAGCTTTGTCCACCAAAGTGATTTCGGTGTTCATCTGGACTAATACCAAAGCATATGACAGAGTAGACTGGGAGGGATGTGGGATGTAATGAAGGGTTAAAGAGTGTGTATGGAGTGGAGTATGTATGTATAGCTAATAAGCTTTTACCTGTGATTATGAATACCTAACCTAACTGACCTTTACCTAACCTAACGGTAACCTAACCTAACCATTACCGTCGGCGAGCTTTCCCGATTTGTGTAGGGATAAAAATATCGGTAGACGACAGTACCAGGTACCATGAGGCAAGGATGGGTAATGTCACCGTGGTTATGCAACTTGTTTATGGATGGAGTAATAAGATATATCAAAGCAAAAGTTGGTGATGTTGGTATAGACTCAAGAGTATTCATTGGCTCGTCAAGTAACACTTAAACCATGATGTACCACTACTTATTATGAGGAAAGACAACAAAAGGAACTCAATAAGGTATTTTAATACTATCATAACCATGAATATGTACAACCTACAAAGAGAAGATTACGACGAGGAAAAAATTTCGAGTTCTTTTGGACGAAATTGATATTCCAGGTGCTATATTTCCGTTCTCGCTGACAACATAGAGAAGACCTGAGGTGATGGTTGATGTGCAAGGGCTTCTAAACCAGGAAAACAGTCACAGCAGTCTCATTAAGAAGTAAGCAAGTGGTAGGGACACATTACGTACCTACCAGTTGCTTACCTTTTGACGAGGCTCTGTTATAACTCTGTTTTCTTGGTTTAGAAGCCTCTGCACATCAGCCATTACCTCAGGTCTTCTCTATAGTGTTGTAAGCGAGAACAGAGCACAGTAATATAGCACCTGGAATATTAATTTAGCGCAAAATAACTCTAAATTCTTCCATCGCCGTAGTTTTCCCTTCGTAGGTCCACCCGCGGCGACCCCGCCTTATCCCCACAATGCACCGATGTAAACAAACCGTGACGTAGTTATGTCTGGGGCCCATTGGCACGGTGTTAAATTAACGCCATTGACGCCAGTGTCAAAATAGTTGGTGCGTTAAATTTACGTCATCGACGCAGTAAGAGTTAATAAAGTTTCGAATGCTCGTATCGTAGTGTATAATGTATCACTGTTTCATTATGATAAATTATATTTTTGAATGTTATAAGCTTGAGAGTCAGTTCATTTCTGATTACCCGTATTTCCACACTTTGCTTAGTATGCTTGCAATAACTCCCGGATATTATACTTATAATATAAACCTGATATTTCTCCTCATCATGTGAAACTTAAAATCCTATCAGTATCTGTACTGGTTCGCACACTAGCATTTTCGGTCAGGGACTTTCCTCTTGTCTCTGGTCATCCCTTTCATCGGCATTTTCTTCCGCCTCTTTTATCATGCACATTTCTACTTCGGACCTCGTACTGACTATGGTGAAATCCACAGTTTAATTAATAGACTGTGGTAAAATCCACAGTTTAAAAGATTGTTGGGAAATCCACAGTTTAATAGAATGTGGGGAAATCCACAGTTTAATAGACTGTGGGGAAATTCACAGTTTAATAGACTGTTGAAAATTTCACAGTTTAATAGACTGTGGGAAATTTCAGTTTAATAGACTGTGGAGAAATCCACAGTTTAATAGACTGTTGGAAAATCCACAGTTTAATAGACTGTGGGGAAATTCACAGTTTAATAGACTGTGGAAAATTTCAGTTTAATAGACTGTGGGAAATTGCACAGTTTAATAGACTGTGGGAAAATCCACAGTTTAATAGACTAGGGAAATCCACAGTTTAATAGACTGGGAAAATCCAGTTTAATAGACTGTGGGGAAATCCACCCGTCTATGGTAGTTCACGCGCTTTCTGTACCGTGTTTCCTCGTTTGCTCTACCTTTAGGATTATGTTCATGTTTAGCAAAAAAATCTGCTCTTAGTAGGAGTGGTGTAGGAAGTTCAATCCCACGAATCATGACAAATGTATGATGGTCTAGTCTGTTTTCTATGACCATGCCCGTACTAGCCTTCCCCTGATTTGGAATCTCTTCATCTGTAATAGAGTAGGCTACAACTTCCTTTTACTCCTTATATAGTCAGGGCCACTATGTAATTCAGCTAGAGTTTTGTGGGGAGTTGCTAATTTTTGCATTTTCATGAAGGTAAAGGTCTATATAAAGTGAAAACCAATGTTTCCAACTTTTTTAAATCCGTTATGGCGGCCATTTTGAAGTTACAAAATGGCCACAAATATTCACCGTGAATGTTCAATATTTTGACTTTATAACTGCATATATACAAATTTAAGGTGTCTTTTCGTTAGGTTTTAAGGAGTGCTGAATCCAAATAAATTGCTTATGAAGAGCCCAAATCACCATAACACTTTATTACACTGTAAAAAGTGTGTGTACAATTTTACACACCACCTTAATTATATGAATGCAGTACCTTCCGTACACATTGATTCCCAATGAGTCATGTTTGTTTCTTTTCTTCATTAAGATTCATAAAATTGTGAATAAAGGTGTATTTTTCCTTAATTACTTTGACAAAATAGACAGCTGTGTAAAACTTTACCCTACATTTAAATCATGAGAATTAAGTATGAATGGTTAAAATGATGTGAGCAGACTTCTACAACATATGACATGACATACACACTTGCATTTATTTACAAATATCTACATAATGTGCACTCTTTTCTTACTAAGAATCTCAGGATTTTAAATGTCATGAAATTTACAAATGTTTAAACCTAACCTTGCAACTGTTATTTTGCAGATTGGTATGTGATTGAGATAAACCATACTGTGACCACAACTGACACAAATATATACAGGTCCTGTTCGTCCAATTATTAGGTACAGTGAGCCATCATAAATGAGATACAAGACCTTTGACATCGAGACCCGGCCCAAGCCGCTACTAAAAAATAATAAATTGCCTCGTATCCTCATAGGTTTCGCCCAGATGAGGACTCAACCCAAAGAATCAAGCATCCTCGATAGCTGGGTAACGAACTAAGTGTAGTTATGTCCTATTTTAATATTGGCTCACCTAAAATTCACCCGGTATACATCTGGAGTCTTACTAAATCCTGTTAACAAGGCTTGCTTCAGTAACTCATAATCCTTAGTGTTAGATGATGGAAGGGACGTGTAGAGCTCAGCAGCTTTCCCATGAAAGAGGCAACCCATACGAACGGCGAAGGTATTTCTTGGTAGTACCAGCAGCTCGTCCACTCGTTCGAACCTCGTTAAGTAGGTGGCAATGTCCTCTTCATCCTTGTATGGTGGTAGACTAGGCCAGGAGACAGGATCAGATGGTAATAGGACTGAGGGCCTACCATGAGCTGCAATTTCTGCCAGTTTAAAATCTTTCTCCCTCGCAACTTGTCTCTCTGCAGCTTGTCTATCTCGCTCTCTCAGCTTGTCTTTCTTCCCTTTCGAGTTTCTGTTCCAGGATACACTGGCGAACCTCCTTTCCTTGCAGACCGAGGGCTTCGCCCTACTCCTTCATTGCTTCGAAGGAAGACATTGCAGGCCAAACACAGATTATACACAAAAATCAACAAATTATATCACCAAACACCAAAACCCAACAAAAACCAATAAGAGAAATATACAGAAAAAAATAGAGACTGAAAACACCTCAAGTAAAATACTTTTAAAATCAAAAGTTTTCAAGCACTGCTCCAGGGCCTCAGGTAGCAATGGCGCGCAGTAGAGACTTTAAATTTATGTCCACAACCTCTAGAAGTATAATACTTAATTTATAGTCATTTCCTGGCGATAAGATAAGATACTTTGATGCTATCTAGACACTTTGCAAGTACCAACTACAAGGTTATTGACTATACAAAGCGCCACCATGCCAGGACGAACTTGGTGGACTCTAACCACTGACCGAATGCGCAGGGACTCTGCACACGCAAGCTCACGACTCTACCAACCATGCCACCCTGACGGGTCATTTCCTGGCGAGGTCGCCAAATATGTCAGGGCTATCAATAAATATTATCAATCTTGATAATGGTTGGGAATTAAAGTCACGGAGTATGACACCACGAATATATTTACACAGCAAAAGTAGCAATAACTGGCTAACAGCCAAATAACATCAACCAAACAGCGACCTGCTCCTGGAACTAATCAATAGTAATCTCAGAACAGGGGTATAGCACCCAATAACTCCCTGTACAGCAGTCTGGAGGAGGAGACGTGCGGCAGCAATACTCAGCAACATACTTAACGCCTCATGCAGCTGGGAGCGTTGATATGAGTCTGGACAGTCGAAGGGCATTCTGGAAGGGAGCCCAAGTCTCCAGGAGTGCCTTCAGGATGATGAGAACAGCAGCAGATGGTGGGAGGTGTTGTCGGGTTGAGAGTTTGAGATGTCTGCCTTCCCAGTTTAGAGCGGCACTGGAATCACCTTGGCTAGACTACCCCCTACCCCTGGACACGGGGGTGGGGGTATTGGCATGGCTGGCCAACAAACACTTGAGAGGTGAACCATCGCTGGCTGGTGAAAGAGATAATCACCTCATGTAGGAGGGAACGAGGCAAGTGTAGTTTCTCACAGTGGGCGTTTGAGAAAGTGGCAACAATGTAAAGAGGTGGAGGCCTCAGGCGACTCCACCCAAACCGCCAGTTTGAGCCATACCTGCTGTCCTGCCCAGTTACGGCTCAGCTGAGGCAGCAGATCAGCGGCCCATAGGACGACGAAGATAGGGCAGCCCTGGTGCTCCAGTGGGCACAAGAGGACTGCCTCGGCTGTTGGCAGTGGTGTGCAGCGCCCTTATACCCCGCTGAGGCCTATATGTTAATTTATTGCATGTATCTTTTTATACTAACCTATCCTTATATTTGAAGGTAGATGATTCCAGACTGCCTTGTATAATGTGTCACGCCCTTGCCACGTCACCAGCCACAACCGCACCCTGGAGGACACCACACCACCCTGGCCACACCCAAAACTGGCACGCCCGGCCCAAGCCGCTACGCCTGCTGGGTACTTCAGAGAGAGACAGACGTTTGTGTATGGTGGGGGGGGGGGGGGGGGGGGAACAATCAGTGCACTGTGAAATCCCCTTCCAGACGAATTAATTAAAACGTTTATAATTTAACAACGTTATAGTCTGGGAACTAATATATTAGGTGATTATTTGTATTATACATATATTATTAAATAGCCTGTCGTATTAATTAGCTTTCCGCTCGGACCACGTCTTCACC
>JACEEZ010026464.1:32500-47500 GCA_016584305.1 Chionoecetes opilio
ACAGACGACTGGTGGCGTTAATACTTACATTTCTACATCCATGATTTCAGGAAAGTTAGAAGGGGCTATCTGGAGAGTCTGTATCATTTTGTGTCTTCATCTGTGTCATATTAGGGCTAAAAATGAACAATTTGCAACAATAAACCCGAGTGGCGACGTTGTTAACGGGCTACACTAAGGTCGCCATCTAGTGTTTATGTTTAGAGTGTCCTCCCGCCGTCGTCGTCGCCCGAAAAAAAACGAGTAGGGAAATTTGAAACCGTATATACTTGCAGATACAAAGCATAAAACAACGCTGAAACAGGGTAGATAATAGTCATGATATAAACTACTGTGTATCATCTTCAGTGGCACATACAAATCAGTAGTGATGCTATAATTCATAATATATGGCGCCTGGCGACATCACTGCAGGTGGCGACTAAAGTGTTATTTACGGCAGGGGTTCTCAAACTGGGGGTCGCGACCCCTCGAGGGGTCGCGAAAGTCTTCTGGGCGGTTGCGAGATTTCTAAAATGTGCAAAATGCATTAGAGAACACAATATTCATAATGTTGTTATTATTTTTTTATACCTATTTTCAGTATAAATAAAAACTATTATTATACTTTCCTAGACCTAAATAAATGACAAACAAAAAGGGTCCAATAACATAATCTGACTCTTGAGAAAATAGTTCATCCTGTATTCCTTAGTCCTGCCTTCCCTTTCCGTCAAGCCCTCACCACCACGCTCACAGTTCCAGTATACTTGTATCATCGCTGCCCAGCCCTTGTTAATGCATTATAAATCCACATCACAAGTCTAAACTTTATTTATGTTACTTATTTGTTTGATGCGTGTGAAGCAAGAATACAGGATATAAATTGCACTGATTACGGAATCATTTAAGTATTCATAATGTTGCACCGAATATACTATACATAGAATGTTATGATACGGAGCAATAAGAGTCTACCTATATGTGTAGGTATGTATTTACCTAGTTGTGTTTTACAGGGCCTGAGCTACACTCGTGAGGTCCCGTCTCCGTATCTACATTTATCCAGTCTTTTTTTCAATTGGTGCACATTATGTGCCGATATCACCTCCTCGTTTATTCCATTCCAAACTTCTACATTACTATGAGGGAAGCTGTACTACTTCTTTATGTTGTTCAGACATCTCCCTTTTCCTATTTGTTGTATGTCCTCTTGTGTATCGACCTCCTCTTTGTTTCCGAGTCAGTAGTATCTCATTGTCTGTTTCTTCCATCTTTGTTATCAGCTTAAAAAATTGTTATTAAGTCTCCTCTTTCTCTTCTCTGCTCAAGTGCTGGTAACTTTATTGCATGCAACCTTTCCTCCTAAGGAAAGTTTTTCTAGCTCTGGTACCATCTTTGTTGCCATTCTCTGTATCCTCTCCAACTTTTTCACATGCTTCTTTTTATATGGGGACCATACAATAGCAGCATTTTTAATTTTTGGTCGGATCATTGTAGAAATGATCTTTCTCGTCATATTTTTGTCCATGTAATGAAATGCCACTCTATTATTCTTTAACATCCGGTACGTATCTCCAGATATTGTATTTATATGTTTTTCTGGTAGGGTATTTTGTATTATCACTCCCAGGTCCTTTTCTTCATGAAGCTTTGTAATTACTGCATTTCCCATTTTATATATTGCCATTCATCTCTCTTCGCTTTTTCCAATTTCCATCACATGACACTTATTCACATTAAATTCCATTTCCCATCTTTTGCTCCATTCGTAGATCTTGTTGAGGTAATCTTGTAGTGTTATACCGGGGGCCACTAGGCCCTCCCTATATGCAGTTGCAATAAGGTGGATAGAGACACTGGTGTTGTTTGGTTGGTATTATTCACAGTGTGTGACACGACACGTCTGTGGCGTGCCAGGGTCCCCGGTACACTAACCGTTCACACAGAGGCCGCGGGAACACTCTCTGTCTCCCCCGCCATTACCACTCAGTTACCAATTAGGGTTTAACATTTGCTTATAACATCCTTTATGATAAGTCTACCCCACCTGTGTTAATTACACTAACACATCGCTCGGCCACACCTCACTGTGTCCTCAGTCATAATTCTGCTTGGCCCAAGGAACCAAGGTTTCATCATCAAAATACATATACACAAATACGAATGTAACTTAAAAATACAATACTAGCAAAAATAATATTGTAATACTAATCATAATGCTAATAATAAAACATGAGAACATTAAGGCATGTTGACCTAAGTTGTGGGCTTGGTCAGTGCATGAGAGGTCAGCTTGACTCTCTTTAGCCTATCAGCATGTACTACGTCTGTAGTATTATGATTTTGATCAAGAAGTATGAATTTGTTCCCCTGAATTTTACTTGTGACCAAATAAGGTCCTGAAAATTTAGAACACAACTTATTTTGGCGTTCTGGAGAACGTTTCATAACAAAATCACCTATGGAAATTGCAACAGGACAAGCCTTACTATGCTGTCTACGCATCATCTCCTGACGAGAAGCCTTAAGTTTTCCCCGAACTGATCTGTGAATGATCTGAAAGGATCTTAGTTGAATTTTAGGATAATCGTCCACTGAGTAGACAGGGACAGGAGATTGCAAAAGCACACCATAAGGTAGTCGCTTGTCGACACCATACAAAATGAAATGTGGAGTCTTTCCTGTAGAGGAATTTACTGAACCATTTATCAAAGCCGCTACATGAGGTAGCCAGTCTTCCCAAGAGTCATGAAACTCGTCAGCATAATGGCGAAGGACATCAAGAATCATCTTATTAGTCCTTTCTACTAACCCATTGCTCGCAGGGTGATAAGCAGTACTGAAAGTTTGCTTAATCTTGAACTGCTCACAGATGTTATGAAGAATTTGATTAGCAAATTCAGGGCCATTATCTGAAATCAGTACTCTAGGAGTTGTGTAGGGGCAAATTAAATTTGAAGCTAGAGCATGAGCAACAGTTATAGCAGACTTGTTAGGCAAGGGAACTAGAATCACAAAACGTGTGAAGTGATCTACACATACTAGTACATATGGTGACCCTTGATGACTTCGAGGAAGCTGCAATAAGTCGATGCCTACGGTGTCAAAGGACGACTCAGGTAAAGGATATTCAAGGATAGGAGCAGTTTTCGTAGTACCCTTGGTTTGTGTACATGAACGACAATTGGTTACATGTTTCTCTGCATCGATGCGCATGGTAGGCCAATAAAACTTACGACTTGCAGCGGACAAGGTTCTGTCTCTACCTGGATGTCCTGCTTGAGGCATGTTATGAATGATTTTTAAAGCAGTTTCCACTAGACTCGTAGGAATAACTAGTTGAGTAACCGTGTTCTCGTCCATAGTGACCTTACGACAAAGAACTTCCTCAACTATTGAACACTGTAAAAGTGGAACTGACAATTTAGGCAATAAAGATTCATCTCCAGACTCTAGTGCATACATCACTTTTGACCACACAGGATCTTGGCGTTGAGCATTCGATAAGTCTTGTAGAGAGAAATTTGAAGTGTCTGAGAGCACTGCTACTGGAATGTTGCGTGAAAGTGCGTCTGCAACATGATTTTTGGTTCCAGGTATATATTTGATAGTAGGATCAAATTCCTGAATGGTGATGAACCACCACAAAGGTTTTTCCCTTTAAAGAGATTCAGCACCGCAGTGCGATCCGTGTGAACTGTAATGGGATAACCATAGATAATTTCCTTAAAGTGCTTAGGAGCCCACACCACAGCTAGAGCTTCAAGGTGAGCTACTGAGTACCGTGACTCTACATCATTAAGCACTCTACTGGCATATGCAACAACATGAGGTCGTTTCCCTTTAACTGTTTGCATCAAAACCGCTCCCACGCCTAGTGCCGAAGCATCTGTCACAAGAGTGAAAGGCATTTGGTAGAAATAATCCACTTGGAGACGTGTGGAGCAGCAAGCGTAGTAAACATCTGAAGACGTGCAGAGATTGAAGACGTGTAGAGACAGCTAGGTGTAGTAATCCTCTGAAGTCGTACAAAGATTGACGTGCAGACACTCAACGGCTCACACACGCTGTCTTCCCGCCATTTCTCACTTCACTCTGCCTGGCGTGACAAAGTCCTTTACCGTCCACAAAAACAGCTTAACGAGGCAGAAGACACTGAAGGACACACTGCTCACTGTCACTAAGCTCCAACCATCACTTTAGGCACTTGGAACCTTTCAAGAAGCGTGGAAGAATTAGGTGGCCGGGTTTTCGCGCTCATCACAAGGAGCTGCCCGCCAACAGGCTTTTTTTTTTTTTTCTCAGTCTTTTTCTTATTAACCCACTTCGGAAAACGTAGGCTTGTTTTTCGCTGCCATCACGTATACCGGGGGCCACTAGGCCCTCCCTATATGCAGTTGCAATAAGGTGGATAGAGACACTGGTGTTGTTTGGTTGGTATTATTCACAGTGTGTGACACGACACGTCTGTGGCGTGCCAGGGTCCCCGGTACACTAACCGTTCACACAGAGGCCGCGGAAACACTCTCTGTCTCCCCCGCCATTACCACTCAGTTACCAATTAGGGTTTAACATTTGCTTATAACATCCTTTATGATAAGTCTACCCCACATGTGTTAATTACACTAACACAGTGTTTCATAATCTTTATAGCTTTTCATTTCTCTTCATTGTGTTGTATCATCCGCAAAACACAACTAATGATAAAGTATTATATTTCATCAGTTCATGTCATGACACGTAGTAATCATGAACCTTATTGTGTTTCCAACACTGATCCTTGTGGTACCCACTAAATACAAAATAAAAAATTCTCATTCAGATTTTGTCATCTTTACGACTGTTCTCATTTTTCTTCCTCTCAATAATTTTCCATCCAGGTTTTCATCATCCCTTAATATGATTCCTCACAAATAATATTTTCCAATTTCACCAAAGGTAGCCATCATGGGACTATACTACGAAAACTATCCTGTAAATAGTGATGGTTGTGTGTGTTGTGTGTTGTGTGTGTGTGGTGTCTGGTTGGTGTTGGTGTGTGTATGTGTGTGTGTGTCTTGTGTGTGTTATGTGTGCTGTGTGAGAGCGGATGAGATAAGAGGAGAGGAGAAGAGAGAGAGAGAGAGTGCTGAGAGAGAGACGTTGCCCAAGGTCAGCGGAGAGAGAGGACGCGCGCTTAAAAAGCTCCAGCCTCCGAACCCCGTTACAGCAACACAAGCTGTGAATCTTTTCAGTCCATTTGCTCTCTACTTCCATCTCGCTCCTTGCTAGATTCTCTGTTCCTTATACTACAACCGAACCCTGAGGAAGAGCCGTTTATAGGCTCGCCATGATGGAACCCTTATAGAAGGGTGTGGGTCTAGTGGGTACAGAGAGCAAACCGCTGCTATGGGGTGTTAGTGTTATGGTTCTCCCTATTTGCTGGCATCTCAGGCTTTCCCCTAAGGTCACTCCCTACGACCCCTGGAGGGGGGGGAGTTAGAACCTGGGCTAGGCGTCTGAGAATACGGCAGGGCCTTCGAGATTTTCTATACTTTTCCTTATGACTTAGAAATAGTAAAAACTATTCAAGAAACTGGACGGGGCGGCAACACACACTCCCTCTCTCAGCCAGCCGACCAGCCCCACCGCCGCTCACCTCGCTACCGACCTGTGAGTCGACCCGTTCCGTCGTCTTCAACCAACCCACCGCCTCCAAGTGACTCCCCCACCAAACTCCCTTGAAAGAGACATATCCCGAGGTCGTCTCACCACCCTACCGCCTCCATGCTCGACCACCAACCCTCCACTGAAAGAGATGGTCCCGGGCTCATACGAGCCAAACCACGTCGCTGATGGATGAGGAAGGACAGTGGACGTCACAATCCAGTCCTGACAATACGGGTCCAGCACACTCTTCCAACGACTCACTTGACACGGGACTTACACTCCCCGCCTTACAACCCCGTCTAAAAAACCACAACCCCACTACGCGACGCTTCTACCTCTGTTAAACAACCGCAGACTATTCTCCTACGCTAACCACAGTACTAACATCAGCTGCAACCCTGAGCCAATGAAACATGGGTTAAGTTCATGCCCAGGCGCCACAGCAGAACGAAATGCAACCTGCCTCCGCCATCCCACCACCTCGCCCTGGCTCGGAAACTCTGGCGACAAAACTAAGGCCACCTCCCAGGTGTGGCCCGGCTCGGAGTGTGCGCCAACCAGCTTACGCAACAAACGCCAAACTCAGCGCCCTCTTGCCCTTCAGACTGCATACATAACCTCCAAAAATATTTTCCAACACGCCGCCAATTGGTACGATTCTCAGAACAGAGGGATTCGAGACTAGTACCCTATACCCTGATAGACGCATAGAGGGAACGTCTACTCCAGAGGCTGAATTTTACGCCCGCCCCGGCAGAGACATACTGTTTTTCTGTAATTCACGCCAAAGAGACGACAGAAACTCTAGCTGCTTCTTCTAAGCCTCACATCCTGTCATACTCAAACCTGTCGAGCCTACACTCTAGTACAGCCCACACCCACCAAAATCACAGCATAGTGCATGCTGTGTTACCGTACTCCGCGTGTCTGTCTGCTGTGGAGCGGGGCGCTCTTCAAAAACACCACCCATTTCCCGTGGAGACTGGGGACTCGCTGTGCACACCGCCACGAGAGATGGAGTCTCCACACGTCACAATGTTCGCGTCACACTGGAAGGGAACAAACTTCTACCCAGATCATGCTGGACCTGGGAGTGTGGTCGAACATTTTACCTCCGTGCCGCCTTCTCCTCTCCCTCGTGGAGCCCGTGCACGCTCTCTATCCGTCTCACGCCGACGCTTTTCAGCCCACCATCATTGCTGCCGACAGGCCAAGATGCGGTTTATATGCAGCGGCGCACCCTCATGACACCTCCATATGTCTCGAGAATGAAAAGAAAGGAACAAATCACATCGTGCTGCCCCAACTGCGGCACAAGCTCCCCCACGCATGACCCCAATGCGAAGAGAGCGACGACACGTCTTCCAGGGATACAAGGTCAAGCCGCATGGCTGGGAGAAACACTCCGAGCCCCACCAAAAACTTCACATGGGGCGCTCCCGACAGCCCTGCCCCGCACAATCTACTCTCCCAACTCCTCGAGGAGTTTCCTCCCTACCTACCACTGCTCCCAAGATCCAGACACGACAAAATCAATCCCCTCTCCACCCCTAAATCCTGCTTCATCCCCTCACGAGCAACACACAATCCAAGCCCACCTGAACATAACAGCTCACCCCACCCAACCTCCCCGGCAAACAGCCCCTACCCCACCTTCACGGCCGCCCACACAGACAGGGAGAGTCTTGTCACTCTCCCACTAACAGCCTCGAAAGACCTCCCTCCAGCCTAGTCTGTCCTAGCGACACTCCTCCAGAAGGAAGTGGCTCGTCAGTCGGGGTGCCCTGGTAGTGCGACTATCGATCAGACCTCCTCACTCACTCACCTCAGAACTCCACGAGGCCCACCTTCTGTTGCCAAACCCAGCAGCAAAATCACAGATCAAAACTCACGCTACTCCCCCCATCCTCCCGACCCTTCCAACAACACTTCCCTCCCCCTCCCCCTCCCCCCTTCCATCACCCAACCTAGACCCGGACCCACAAACCCTCGGACTCAACAATACTCAGCCAAGACCTTTCCCCGACATGAGTCAACCACCAATACAACAACCTGCTCCAGCCATGACGAGCCGAGGCCACGCAACCCATCAGGACGGGAACAGAAATCATGGAGGGCTTTCGCCTCTTGCAGTGGAACATCCGTGGAGTCCAGGCAAGCTCCACCTCCTCCATGAAGCGCCCAACTTAGAAAACATAAATGTTTTTCTCCTCCAGGAGACCTTAGCCACCACATCCGCCCACCGGTCTCCCTCCGAGGATACCAAAGTTTTTCCCTACCCAAGTACAAGGGGGAGCCAACGGATGTCTCTATTCTTGTAAGAATAACATTCAGAGCTCTATAAACCATCGCAGCTCCCTCCCTTTGTGCCCGAGAAGTGAAAATCAAGGGCGTCACACTACACCTTGCCCATCCACTCTCGACTTATACAAACATCTATAAAGCCTCCCGACGTCCAATTCCCTTGAGCTAGTGAGCTCCTCGCCCACGGCCGCATCCTCGCCCGACCTTCATAGCGGGGATTTTAACTGTCACCACCCTATTCTTCACTCTCCAGGTCGCACATTTTCCCCCCAAAAAAGGCCAGGGAAAAAAAAAAAACCCGGCAAAAAAGCCCCCCCCTTTTTTTTCCGAAGAAAAACCCCTGGGCCCCCCCCCCCTCACCGAGCACCCCTGGCGTTGCTCTCCTCAACAACGGAGAGCCAACCGCATATGCACGGAGGGAACGCCTTGAGCTCCTTCGTCCCTGACATTCTTCGCCCCTGCGCTCTTTGGCCCTCCACCCCCACACTAAACCAGCGCCCACTTTGCCATATTGCCAGCTCAAACCTACCTAAATCTCCCCTCTCCCCCACCCATCCGCCCCAGATGGAACACAAAACTGGCCATTGGCAAAGTTCAAACCGCCCTCAAAACACAAACACTCTCCAACTCCTTGACCCATCCCTCACCCTTGATCAAAAGGAGCCGCCCTTACAGATGCCTTTTTCACGCCGCCCGCATCGAAGCATCCCGCTCACATCTTCCTCTACCACAAGCGCCTCGGGACTACTGGTTTTTATAACGACCGCGTGGGGAGCTCACAGCCGCATTAACTCCACCCGCAGACACTACCGCCGAAAACCAACTGCTCAAACAGGGCGCCTCCTTTCAGGCAGTTGTGCGTGCTGCCAACAGGAGAAGCTGACATTCGGAGGGAGTGCCACTGGCTACAACTGGTGCCGAGGCTCGACTTCCACTCGTCACTCGGTGAAATGTGGGAGACAGTTACAAGTCATCGCAGGCAACATGCGCCCATCCGACCCCCCCACCCTGACCCTGCTTCGCGAAGCCAAAGAGGCTCGCCGCCTCATTTGCCCCTCGCACCTGCACTGACAATTCTACCAGCTGAGACACGCTACAGATTGACATAGCTCCTGCCATCAGCAAGAAATGATCAAGTAGATCGCGCCTGTGCGGATCAGTCAAACCCACACATCCCTCACCCTCCTCGAACTACGCCGGCAGTTAAGACGAGTGGAGATACTTCCCCCGGGCTGACAGGATTACATACTCGATGATCACCAATTCAGGCTTCAGATGGTCCCTCCGCCCCTTCTCTACTCTCTTCAACCCTCCTGGAGGCCTTCCAAACTACCATAAAAATGGAGGAGGCTACCCTACCATCAACCCATACCTAAGGCCCACAGATCCTGGTGCCATGCGCCCTATCTCCCTCTTCAGCGGTGTGGGCAAAACCAGAGGAGCGATAGTCCTAAACAGATGCTAACCTGGGCGTCGGTCCGCTCCATCAAGGCCTCTTTGCCTACAGGTCGGGCCCATGGGAAAGCTGAATGCCTATCCCCTTCCTATGCGTGCCAGTTCCGGAGGTAAACGCACAGTAGCCTTCCTTCGATCTCGAGGGAAAGCCTTTGAACCGCCAACTGCCGAGTGGCCTTTTTTCGCTTCTGTCCGCAAGGGATATGCGGCAGAACTCCCTTATATGGCTCAGGGACTTCCTCTCGGCCGGCGGCCAGAGTTGCCATTTTCAGGGGAGATACGCCTCCACTCCATCAACACGAAAACGGAACACCCCAAGCCAGCATTCTGAGCCCCTTCCTGTTTAACATATTATGGAAGAACTCATCTCCCACCCGGTACTAGCTTCTCTGCTATGCGGCGGACGACCTGCCCTCTACTGCACTGGACCCGCCCACCACAACGAGCCCAGAACCTGTTGACTTGAACATAACCAACAAGTGTAGGGAACTAGGCTTGGAAGCTGAATGTGGCAGAAATCCAAGGCCATGGCCTTTGGGTTGTGACGCACCGCGCGCCCCGCTCTATATCCTGGGACACACCACTCCCTTGGTCACATCGCACCATACCTGGGCATCTGGCTCGACAACCGTCTCAACTAAACCTCTGCACATACGTAGCTTACCTGCAGGAACTCGAAAACAGGCGAGGATCTCCCGTCCTACTGGCAATCACTGGCTTAAAAAGGGGGGGCCAGTTTTTCCAGGTGAACGCGCACCTTTACATTCACGCCATCCGCTCTCTCCTGGACTATAGCGGCTCCATCCTTATTTCCCTCACGAACACCCTTACACCAAAAGCTAGAGGCCACACAAAACAGCCCACTGAGAGTCATCATTAAAGCCCCAGATGGACTAAGTCAGCAACCTGCAGCAGAAGTGCCAGATAGTCCCGACTCGGCGCCGTATCGAAGAACGGACCGCCTGCCTGCTCGCCAAAATGAACCCACCTGTCCTGCCCTACCCCTACGCCTCCCGCAAGGTTGCAACTCATCTTGCCAGTTCCCGCACAACCTTCGGCGGCAATGTTGCCAGCTTGCGCTGCCAGAAAGCAATTCTCACTATGGGGAATACACTAACCCTCCTCAGTAAGGGCGAGGACCTTCCCTCACCCGAATTTCGCTACGCCACCGCCCTGGCCCCTCCCTCCAATCTCACACCACATCACTCCACAAGTCTTGAGCGCCCAAAGGCACACTGGCTCCCCGCTGCCTTACGCTTGGAAATGCTACAGTCATGAGGACTTGACGACCCTGCTTCCTCACTATCTTCACAGATGGGTCCAGTAGATCCTGCCACAGGAGCAGCGAGACGGCTTTTGTGAGCGGACAAACCACGAAACAATGGCGTCTTAACAGGTGGCGCCAGCTGCCCCTCCAGCTGAACAGTCGCCATTCGTGGCGCTTTTTTCACCACGCCCCTGGAGAGTCAAATCCCCTCATGTCATCATACACACACGCAAAAATCCTCTATCCAGGCCTCAGAGACACACAGCCACAGGACAACATTTCCCCCTCCTCACCTCCACTCTTCTTCTGGCCCACCGACCTGGCGGGCACGGGGGCTGCAAAATCACCCTCAATTGTTTTTCCCAACCATGTAGGCCTATAGTGGCAACCGAAGCAGCTGACAGAGCTGCAAAATCAGCCGCTGCTTCCCAGCCCCACCACGGCTGTTCTTTCTGCCCAGCCTCTCCCCAACCTCTACTTAAAATAAAGTCTCCTCGCACAGAAACCTGTCCCGCCAGCAAACGCGAGGCCACAGTCGCCCTATCATCCCCTCTGCCTCCTGGTACCTGCTGCAACAGCTTACCACTCCACCTCCCCAAGACCCCCATACGCCCCAGACGTACGGGACCTGAACTACACCGTCTCCGCCTCGGCCTTCCCACTGCTTTGATGAAATCCGCCAGGGCGCTGTGGACATCACCTGTGGTCACTGCCAGGTTCACCTGCCCCCTTTGCACTCCCACACTAACCTCCTGAATTGACGAGGCAAACCTCTACTCAGGGAACCGCCCCCCCTCCACCTCATCCGCACCGGACTATCCAGTTGCCAGCCGGCCGCTGCTGCTGCGTATTAGATCTGTACCCCTCTGCCACCTCTAACCCTCCACCGCTCGGGAGTACCCCCACCCCCTAGGTAGCATCCAATACACTTGCTTTTTTTTTATGTAATGCCATAATTCCACGGCGGGTGCTGCTATAGGCAAAGCTCGCGGTCAACCACAGTGTTGACAAATATTACACCAACACAACAAGAGAGAGAGAGAGAGAGAGAGAACAGAAGAGAGAGAGAGAGAGAGAGAGAGAAGGAGAGAGAGAGAAGAGAGAGAGAGAGAGAGAGAGAGAGAGAGAGAGAGAAGAGAGAGAGAGAGAGAATGCAAATGTGTCAGATTGTCAGAATTGCTTTGGTAATGGGGGGGTAGCAAGCCTTTCAAACTTATTTAGAGGGGTCACAGGCCAAAAAGTTTAATAACCACTGCTCTACGGTAGGTGTTACATCTTTATATGTTATGTAATTTTGTGTTAATATTCGGGTATTACTTGGTGATGAGGATGTAATACGCAACTATTGTATTGTATATAATTATATATAAGTATATAACATTGTCATGTATCGTCAGAATGATGAGATGATGGTTGTATTATGTCTGCTAAAGAACCACCTATGGCTCCGCAGACTAGGCCATGTACAAGAGATATATATTTCGTATGTATGTTTTGTACAATGGCATTAAATAAATTAAATCAAATCGAATCAAATTCCTCTCATGACACTCGGCCGGCCTACAACAAGCCTTCCCTCCTTCCCTTTCCCTGCCTTATTTCTTCCACCTGAATAGAGACCAAGACACTATGTACGTGTAGTTTTCTTACCAGGAAAAATGTGAAGAAAAACTCGAGCCCTCCTGCCTGAAGAATGTTACCCATTCAGGGGTATAAAGAAAAACGTATACATAAATTGTAAATGGCGTATGCACACACACACACACACACGCACGCACGCACGCACGCACGCACGCACGCACGCACGCACGCACGCACGCACGCACGCACGCACGCACGCACGCACTCACGCACGCAGACACGCACGCACGCACAGCAACGCCACGCACGCACGCACGCACGCACGCACGCACGCACGCACGCACGCACCACACACACACACACACACACACACACACACACACACACACACACACACACACACACACACACACACACACACACACACACACACACACACACACACACACACACACACACACACACACACAACACACACACACACACACACACACACACACACACACACACACACACACACACACACACACACACACACACACACACACACACACACACACACACACACACACACACACACACACACACACACACACACAACACACACACACCACATCTCTCTCTCTCTCTCTCTCTCTCTCCCTCCTCTCTCTCTCTCTCCTCTCTCTCTCTCTCTCTCTCTCTCTCTCTCTTCTCTCTCTCTCTCTCTCTCTCTCTCTCTCTCTCTCTCTCTCTCTCTCTCTCTCTCTCTCTCTCTCCTCTTTTCAGCTGTCACCTGCGGAAATTTATCCACGAGTATATTTGCGAGAGTTTGCTAATTGGCAGCGATGAGAGACGCGAGCTATCTTTAGGGGCGGATGTGGGTGTGCGGATGGGCGGCGGCCGGGCGTGCTCCACTCTTTTTTAACGGGGGAACGTGTGGGTGTCGGAAGCCGTAAACCGCGGTCGTCAATCATATATAAATGGATATTAGGGAGGAATACCCGTCTGCCGTAAATATATTAGAACGTTTAATGGACGCCAGGTGCGTGGCTGAGGCTGCGATTCACAGGGCATGTGTGTGGGAACGATGACGACGAAGGCGACAATGACGACGACGTGTTAGTGTGCCAGCGATGGAGTGACTCTGACTTGACAGGTGATTTTTGGGCCGTCGAGGGGAAGCGAGCACACTTGGGGACCACCACATGAGCGAGGGGGAAGAGCAAGGCGGAACAAAAATAGTTGCTGGTTAGACAGAAAAGAGAGAGATTGTTGAAGATAGATATAATACAGTGTAAATTTGCACGTATACATATATATATATATATATATATATATATATATATATATATATATATTATATATATAATATATATATATATATATATATATATATATATATATATATATATATATATCGTGCCCGGACAGATGACCGACGGACACTTGACCGACGGACATTTCACCGAAGGACATTTCACCGACGGACATTTCACCGAAGGACATTTCACCGACGGACATTTCACCGAACGCACATTTCCCCGAACGGACATTTATCCGAATGGATATTTGACCGAATAAATATTTAAATGAGACTTAAACGACCGAGCAGACAACTGGCAAAGTTGTTGTTATCTTTAATACATAATTATACAAAATATACATGCAGGGAACAGTATCAAAATCACTTATGAGAACATGTCATACTCGTTGAAGTACTCATAATACTAAGAAATAGTCTGCATTTTTCGGAAACAATTAGTTTTAATTTCCCAAATTTCACTTTAATTAATGGTCGGTTGCTTGTTTGAACCTTTTAGCTACACACTAAATCAAATCAACGATAGCCAGCTATCTTGGATGCCTTGAAAATAAAATAGAGCCAGACAGTCAGAGGAAGTGACATCAACTATTATACAAAACTGCACTAGTGAGTACCCACTTGATGTTGTTGTTGGTGCTCTTCCTAAAAAAGAAACACTGGCAAAAATGGTGCACAGACAACGTACAGCACCAGACAGGGACGTTTTAACTGGCGACTAACGGAAAACAGTAAGAGGAGAAGACTTTATCGTTCATGTAAATGACAACCTGCTAATTTTGTTGACGCCTCGAAACTTACAGCTTCTTGCTTTCAAAGACCATTGGTTGTGTGATGCGACTTTTGAATATGCATCATTAATGAAGCAATACAAAAATGAAAAAATAACAAACCATTGAAAACAAGAGAATAAAATACAAACAAAATTAAAAAGGCGACATATTCATTCGACCTAATAATATCCGTTCTGTTAAAACTTATTCTTCGGTCGTTTACGTCTCAGCTGAAAGCCAGTTCGGATAATTGTCCATGCGGATAAATATCCGTTAGGACAAATGTCCGTTCGGTCAAATGTCCGTTCGGTCAAAAGTCCGTTCGGTCAAAAGTCCGTTCGAATGAAATTTCCTTCGATGAAATGTCCGTCGATCAGGTGTCCGTAGGTGATCTGTCCGGGAGCCATATATATATATATATATGTGTGTTTGTGTGTGTCTGTGTGTGTGTGTGTGTGTGTGAGTGTGTGTGTGTGTGTGTGTGTGTGTGTGTGTGTGTGTGTGTGTGTGTGTGTGTGTGTGTGTGTGTGTGTGTGTGTGTGTCATTCACCCATGGTCTTGTCCACGCGAGTCAGACTCACGATCACCAGTTTCACTCTCGGTGCGAGCTTGGAGCTCATTATTACCGATCTTTGGGTAATGCTGGGACCTCACACACCACACACACACATCCCCTTGCTCTAGAG
>JACEEZ010026464.1:52500-72260 GCA_016584305.1 Chionoecetes opilio
CACCATTTTAAGGTCAACACAGATGATCCAATTGTGTTTGTCATATTGCAATAACTCAATGACTCTCTTTACATCTCCATATTCTTCACGAAGACAGACCGAATGCCCAATAGGGACTGCGCCAAACAAATTGCCATTGTGTAGAAGTTTTACTACAGCTCACAAGTGGAATTTTGCTTATCTGGAGGGTAAGCTGTGGAGAAAAAACTTGACGTGCTAGAAAAAAACTGACTACAGACTTGGAATCAGCATGCCAATTTTAGTCTAAATAAGCTCAAAAATCTAACTCAACAATTTTTTTTTCTTCAAATTGTTCCCCAGTGTTATCAACTAATTTATATTCTTCAACGATTCTACTATGATATAAGCAAAACGATTGAAAATATGAAGGAAATTACCTCCCTATCCATATACGTATTATGAAGGAAAGTCAAAGAAATTGTAATCCTTAGCTTATTTCAATAGCATAAAAAAATAACCTCAGAATAGCTTTAGCCTCCTTATAACATAATATGTCCCTTGTCAATAAAATGGAATGCACTAAAAACAATCGAACTAAATTGGTCAATCCCCTATTATATATTATCTTACTGTCTTCTTTAAAGGTGTAAGGGCGAACCACCACTTACAGACGTTCAAACGACACTTCCTCTCCTTCCACCCCTGTTTTCCTGTTCGTGGCCTCGATGACAGTCTTCACTACATCCTGACCTGTGCTTCTTGAAGCCTCGACACCCTCTGGGTTTGGAGCAGAGGTTACGAGGCGCCTGGCACCGGCTGTCCCGGGAGAGGAGACCCCGACGGAACAAGGATAGTTCCTCTCCCTCTCTCCACGTCTGTGTGTTTAGACCTCTTCGTTCCCTGCTGCCCAGGTCACCTACCCTTCCTGTCTGCCGTCGTCTCTGAGTTCCGTAGTCAGCGACCTATGGTTGAAGGAAGGCGGTTGCTAACCAGATAGCAGGGGTGTGAGTCTGTTATTTTCTGTTTTGTTTGTTCATTCAAGCGTGAGCAAGACCAGTAAAATCTCCCATTTTTGTCTGTGTTTCTCATCACCCTTACGGCCCTCACCCTACCCAACTTCATCGTATCCTGGGATCCGGAAGTAACGAGTGGTGGTATCTTTGCGCTCGTTATCCCTTACAAGTGGCATCCTCGCCAGGGTACGTGGTTGTGTAGTGTGCCGTGTGGGGTGGTGCTTAAATGGAAGTGCTGTCAGTGCCCCAGGAACTCGTGTTCTACGTCAGTGTGTAGCAGTATTGTGATATAGTAGTTGTGGCTGTATCAGCGTTTCGCTTGCCTCGTGTGATTCGAGCGTGGGTTAGGTGTGGGCTAACGAGCCTTCTAACCCCATCCATTGTTCAAAGCTGTGTGCAAGCAGCCGTTACACCCGAGGCTTTCGGTTAGTTCACCAAGCCTTTTTGGTGTAGTGATTAGTGGGACGCCAAGTCTTGTTGTCTTTCGGACGACTAGTTATATTTTGTTTTGTTTTTTTCTACGCTGTGACGTTGTGCTTTGATGCGTCATATTGCGTTTAGGTGTTGGGTTGAGTGGTGGTAGTTTGTTGTGGTGTTAGTATAGTTATTATTAGCCAAAATGTCAAACTTTGATGAACTTAGGACCCAAGCTGAGAGTCTTGGCCTCTCAGGATCTGACGTGGCTCAGTTTGTTATTCGACAGCAAACTTTTGAACGGGAAGAAAGAGTCACAGAACGTGAACGAGAACGAGAAGAACGTGGACGTGAGGAGAGAGAAAAAGAGCGGCAGTTTGAGCTAGCTAAGCTCCAGTTAACTCAGCAGTCAGGTGGGGCACAATCACAAGACCACTTAGTAAGCCGCCCCAGTTTGCCCGCATACCATGAGGGCGAAGACATCGCTTCCTATCTCACCAGATTCGAGTGGATCGCCGGCCTTCTACAACTCAAGGAGGACTCGCTCGCTGTTCGGTTGGGTAGTTTACTGACTGGTGACGCTGCCGAACTTTACTCCACCTTTGACTCTGATACTATTGGAAACTTTTTACTTCTGAAGCAGGCCCTGCTGACTTGCTTGAGCAAAACTCCCGAGCATTACCGGCTGGACTTCAGGAATAACAAAATCCGGATCGGTGAGAACTACCGGCAGTTTTCCACCCGCCTACAGCAGCTACTCGACTCGTGGTTGGAAGCGTCCCAGGTCTCTAAATCTTTCCAGCCCCTACGTGAGTTTATGGTGTTAGACCAATTTCTTAGCTCTCTCCACCCTGACATCCGCCTCTTTATTAAAGAACAGCAGGTGACCAACCTCAAGACTTCTGTCGAGAAGGCAGACGCATGGGCTTCGGCTCACAATGCGTACCCACGGCCTAACTCCAGTGGTGCTCCCAGCAAGTCCTTCGTCCCCAACAGGAAGCCCACAGGTGCCGGACCCAGGGCCCCACCATCTAGTACTAGTACCTTCGTCCAGTCCAACCTGAGGAACATCTCTCGAATAAAATGTTACAATTGTGGGGAAGAAGGCCACCTTCGTTCACGATGTCTCAGGAACCTTCAGGCCTTCAAGCAAGGAACCGAAGAACCACCTAAACACAAGGTAGAGTTCTGTTTGAGCGACCGAACCCCTCTTAAGTATACAGTTGCAGGCACCATCAACGGTTCTTGGACATCGACGATCATTAGGGACACCGGCTGCAACTGTGTCATCGTGTCCGAAGAAACTCTCCCCTCCACCGACGTCTCTTCCTGCCCTACGGTGCGTGTTGAGGACTACCTGGGGCGAGAAAGTGAGTTTCCACTCGTTCACTGCTACATCCGCTGTCCTTACTATGAAGGTTGGGTCAACGCCGTGCGATCCCCCATGAAACGCTCCAGCGTCCTCATTGGTAACGTCCCGGGTGCTCGGGACCCTAATGACCCCATTCTTCCTGGTAGCGAGCCTCCTAACGTACTCTCAAGCACCTCTGAACCTGCCACTGATTGTGCCCCCCCTCAAGACTTACGAACAGTGTCACCCTCGTTCGAAGGCGCATCGACTTCATCTCGGGTGCGGGAGACCTGCTCTCCTCCTTCTCAAGTCAATGCGGTGCAGACTCGCAGTAGCCAGAGGGAGCGAGTTCACCCGTTGGTACTACCGACCCTTCAACCCCTGAACGTGACCCCAGAGGATTTCGGCCACCTTCAAGAATGTTGCCATACTCTTGGTGCACTTAGGGATAAGGCAAACTCCGGTGAGGAAGAGCGCTGTAAGGACGGATCTCTCTTAAGTCTACCTTCGGTCTGACGGTCTCCTGTACCGCAAGTGTGTGTCTTCCAAATATACTGTGAAGGTTGGTAAGCTTGCTCTTGTTGTCCCCAAGGAATGCCGTCCTATTATACTGTCGGTTGGCCATGAGAATCCTTTAGCAGGTCACTTCTCCCACAGGAAGACGTGCTTGAAGATTGGCGACAAGTTCTTTTGGCCCGGAATGGGCGCAGACATCAGAGATTTCTGCCGGTCATGTGATGTGTGTCAACGGATGTCACATAAGGGCCGAGTCCGACCTTTACCTCTGCACCCTCTTCCTATAATTACAGAGCCATTTTCGAGGGTAGCTATCGATCTGGTTGGCCCCTTGTCACCCCCATCGTCAGAAGGGCACCGCTACATTCTCACCCTCATTGACTACGCCACAGGATTCCCGGAGGCCGTCCCCCTCAAGTTGGTTGATTATATCTCTGTGGCTGAAGCCCTCCTCTCTATCTTCGCCTGGGTTGGCATCCCTCGCGAAATATTATCGGACCAAGGTACGCAATTTACATCACAGTTGATGGGTGAACTGCATAAACTCCTGGGAGTCAAGCCTTCCTTCACCACTCCTTACCATCTCAGCGCAAACGGCCGCGTTGAAAGGCTTCACGGCCCTTTGAAAGCATCCCTACGTAAGTTATGTTTCGCTAAGCCTCGAGAGTGGCACCGTTACTTAATCCCCACCTTGTTTGCCCGCAGAGAAATTCCTAGTGACCGGACCGGATTCTCGGCGTTCGAGCTGTTATATGGAAGAGCAGTCAGAGGCCCACTATTGGTATTTAGAGATCTTTGGGAAGATCATAACCTTCAGAATGACGACCGGTCCGCTTTCCAGTATGTCGTGGAACTACAGGATAAGCTGGCAGAGTCTTCTGAGATTGCAGCCCAGAATGCGGATGTAAGTGCCTCTAGGTACAAGGCCTATTTTTATGTTAAATCTCAAGACCGCCAGTTCCAGGCTGGTGATGAGGCACTGATTCTTCTGCCGAGCGATACCAGCAAGCTGCTAGTAGCCTGGAAAGGTCCTTATACGGTACTAGAATGAAAAGGTAAGGTCGATTATCTCATTGACTGTCCCAGAGGCCCGAGGTTGTACCACGCTAACCTCCTTAAAGGGTATTTTCGTCGAGCTCGGGTAAACTTCGCCGAAGTCTTCGACGAAGTAGTCACTGAAGAAGAGGAGGATACGACAGAGGAAGTTTTCACCTGCACCGAAGACCCAGAGGATGAATATGCAGGGCTTCCCGTGACACCTGATGGCCAAGTCGACGGAGAAACTTTACAGCTCCAGATTAACCCTAATCTGGGTAAGGAACCAAGAGAAGCTCTCTTGAAGCTTATAGAGGAGTATGACAATATCTTCTCAAGAGGTTCCTGGATGCACTTCTACCATCGAACACGACATCGTCCTTACAACTACCGGTCGCATCCACACTAAGATCTACCCGGTCCCCATCCACCTTAAAGTAATCGTCCAGACCATTTCATCATTCCTGATTTAATGCAATCAAATCATAGCCATTAACGAGTATATCAACAATACGTCGTCACTTTTTGTATCCAGTCGGCCGTTTTTAAATAATCCGCAATCAAAATCTGCAAATTCCCCGAGTTTTCAAAACGCTCTCAAGGTTTGCAGACGCTCAGGCTCAGGCTCGGTGACGTAGCATCAGGGAGGCTCATCTTCCCGCGCTGATCAGAGAGGCACGTAAACACAGAGATAAATATAGTACTTGAAGATATTTGGGTGTTTTTGATAGATTTTTTTTGCTATATGCCACATGCATGCATCCTTTATGGGTGAAGCAAGACAGCTGTGCCTTTCGAGAAAAGTTTGCACACGGAAAGGAGTGGCGTGTGTAGGGTGATACACGCCTATAGTGTGTTGGGGCGAGCAGTTGTGTTGAGAAACGGTGTGTAGTGAGGGTACACAGCGGTTACACTGCCAAGTGTAGGACCTCCAACACCATACCAGACCAGGTGGCCCTATTAGACAGGGACGCCAGGACTGGCAGCAGCGGTGGACCACCACGACTGTGAGGCTTTGCCTCTTAACAAGACCAAGTAAGCCTTCACCTCACCTTGTGGTGAGAGACCCTGTGGTGGTGTGGCTGTCACACTTTCTGCCTTCCCGCCCGCATATTTTCCAACTCTATGCTGTAGTTAATGCTAGTATGTGGTTTCCGAGTAATGACGTTTGACTGTAGCTCCAAAACTAACCATAGGATTTTCTCGAAAGTACCTTCATTGTGATTCCCACACACACATGGTTTAACTTTATTTACCAATCCATGTTTTGGAGAAGTGCCAGGTCCACCTGCTGAACCTCAGGCTCTGCTAACACCTGTTCATCCACCTCGTACTCGGGCTCAAACATATAGGATCCCATGACAATCTGAGGTTCGTTTTCCTCATAGTATACGCGACCAGCGTCATTTCTTTCGGTGTCAGATTGAGCATCGTACTCTAGATCTGTCACAGCGACAGATTCACTGTCTGACACCGAAGTACAATCGCTCATCATAACATTTGCCGACAGGTGTCAGACAGAGTGTCTGCAGGCGTCCCTGTTCTGACGTCATCAATAACAGTCGTAGCCCTGTTGGAGGGAAAAAAAAAAAATTCGCGCGCTTTTTACAAAAGTCGTGTTTTTACGGAAATAAGGCCTGGAAATCAATTATTTTTTGGTGGATTAGGTGTTTTGAATGTACATATAACATAATTCGGCAAAAAAAAATTGGGTCTGGACGATTACTTTAAGCCATTCTTCGAAACTGAAGTCAACTTACTCTTCGATCAAGGTATTATTCAACGATCATCCTCTCCTCATTGTTCCCCAGTTGTGATGGTACGCAAGACTGACGGTACTTACCGTATGACTATCGTCAGCTAAGCTCTGTCACAGTTTTTCATGCAGAGCCTTGTTGTAACATAGAGGAGGACTTGTACAAGTTCTCCGGGGCAACATTCTTCTCTGAACTGGACCTATGTAAGGCCTATTACCAAGTGGCACTCGCAGAAAGGGCCAAGTCTTTGACCGCCTTCCCTACTCATCTTGGCCTCATGGAATTCTGCCGGCTCCCTTTTGGACTAGTCACTGCGTGCGCGACCTACATCAGGCTGATGCGCCTTGTCCTCGACGGTTTACCCAATGTCTCCTTTTATTTTGACAATGTATTTGTATACTTTTCAGATTGGTCCCAGCACTGTTCCACCCTTAGAGCTGTTTTCGACCGGATCAGAAGTCATGGACTCACCCTCAAGAGCTCCAAATGCCATTACGGTTTTCTCACCATCCAGTACTTGGGATTCATCCTCGGCGGTGATCGTCTGCAGCCTCAACCCGATAAGGTGGAGACCTTGTGCCGCATTCCACCCCCACAGACCAAAAGGATCCTGCGCGGGTTCCTTGGAATGATATCTTTTTATAAGAGTTTCATTCCACAGGCTGCCAACTTCACTGCACCACTGTCAGATCTCCTGAAGAAGACTGTGAGAGAGCCCCTTCCCTGGACCGAGGACTTGGAGACATGCTTCAACCACCTTAAGTATGTTTTGACGTCTAGCCCTGCCCTTCGTCTTCCAGATGCCAGCCTCCCTTTTGTCCTTCGGACAGATGCATCGAGCCGAGGCCTGGGGACAGTCCTACTTCAGTATCACCAAGGCTGCCCTCATCCCGTCGCTTTTGCTAGTCGGAAACTCCTTCCCCGGGAAAGCAGGTATTCCACTATTCAACGTGAGTGTCTTCCCGTTTTGTTTGGGATACTGCGGTTCGATTATTATTTGCGGGCAGAGAGTTTCATCCTTGAATTGACCACAAGCCCCTCATTTATGTTCAAAACCTTCAAGGGAAAGAACGACCGCTTGCTTCGATGGGCGCTTGGGTCTACAGGCATATAATTTTTGGGATAATTCACGTGGCCGGAGCAGATAACATTGGAGCAGACCTCCTTAGCGGGGCTTAACTATTCTCATATATGTGTTTGTTTCTACTACAGGTGGTGTTCAAGTCTACCGTAGGTCGACTCTTGATGGGGAGCTGTGTATGCGAACACCACTTACAGGCGTTCAAACGACACTTCCTCTCCTTCCACCCTGTTTACCTGTTCGTGGCCTCGATGACAGTCTTCACTACATCCTGACCTGTTTTTTCTTGAAGCCTCGACACCCTCTGGGTTTGGAGCAGAAGGGTTACGAGGCGCCTGGCACCGGCTGTTCCGGGAGAGGAGCCCCCCGGGGAAAACAGGATAGTTCCTCTCCCTCTCTCCACGTCCTGTGTGTTTAGACCTCTTCGTTCCCTGCTGCCCAAGTCACCTACCCTTCCTGTCTGCCGTCGTCTCTGAGTTCCGTACTCAGCGACCTATGGTGAAGGAAGCGGTTGCAAACCCAAAAAAGCGGGGGCGGTGAGTCTGTTATTTTCTGTTTTGTTTGTTCATTCAAGCGTGAGCGAGACCAGTAAAATCTCCCATTTTTGTCTGTGCTTCTCATCACCCTTACGGCCCTCACCCTACCCAACTTCATCGTATCTCTGATCCGGAGGTAACGAGTAGTGGTATCTTTGCGCTCGTTATCCCTTACAATAGGGATTGGCATCTATAGGCGCTCTTTTGGTTGCATCTGTTTTTTTGCCTTTGGGCAGCCCTTTGTGATGTTAGAAAAAAAAATCTTCTCACTACAATTCACCAAATGTCCGTCCGCCCATATTCCTATATACTTAAGGCTCCTCCTATTTCTGTCCCAATTTCAACCAAACTTTCAAGAAAGGTTAAGGTCATCTCTGAGATTGTTTTAAACTGTATTTAGCTAGGTTTCGTAAATTTCATCATCAATAGAAGAACAAAAAATGTGAGTGTATTAAAATGACATTTGCATATAAAATGACCCACAATCTTTCAGATTATCATAATTTTCTACAATACGGGAATTTTTTTATAACGAATGAACATATAATAACAAAAGGGGCGACAGGAAAAAAGAAAGAAAGAGAGAGAGAGAGAGAGAGAGAGAGAGAGAGAGAGAGAGAGAGAGAGAGAGAGAGAGAGAGAGAGAGAGAGAGAGAGAGAGAGAGAGAGAGAAGGAGAGAGAGAGAGAGAGAGAGAGAGAGAGAGAGAGAGAGAATGTTCCTAAAGGTAAAGTAGTTCCTCACAGGAACTACCACGTGTAGGCCTCGCGGCCTCTTGTAGCTTCCTTATTTTCTTATGTTCTAAACACGGTGTTATGTGTGAAAAGTCACTCATATTGTTTTTTCTGAGCATCATACTTATAATGGCAACTTCTGCTAGTGGTACTAATGATTAGCAAACGGATTCAGTAATGATGTTGCCGTCAGTCAATGGCTCCCACCACTACCTAACTGAACCACACCGCACCTGCGTTACATACATGACGGTCAGCTACCTCAAGCGTTTTGGCCCCCTCCCACACCCAGTCTTGTCTCAATGTTTGTAACGCCATTTAGGTTTTCTTTTCTTCAGTATCATCATCAATTACAGGAACGTCGTCAGGATTGTCTCGATTTGGATTAATTAAACTGTATTACAAGGACTTTATCGAACTAAATCTACATAGAGGTGAACACTGTTTAATATGTGTCGTGAAGTCACAGAGGAACGCGTTGGAATACATGGCTACCTCCCACCCACCTCCTTCAAAGCCCGCCCGCATCAAACCACTACATACGCAATTATGTAACTTCGTAATGTTGTTCAGACATCTTAATAAGTAATCCTGCATTCGTGTTTTAACTTGAAATTACTTGCCGTGTGAATGCTGACAAAAAAGACATTATGTAATGGAAACATTCCATGTAAAATAATTAATTGTTTGACAACTTTCTATTTCCGGTAGCTCTCTCCCGCTCGCTCCTGGGTTAGCCCTCCATTGATGTCCATTGATGCTCGCATACCACAAAGTGTGCACACCCCTCCGTACCGTACGGCACAACGGTACATTGTACATTTTGGCTACCTTTGTTCTTGTTCAATATATATTACCAAATTGGTTGACTAAGACCATTTATTTTCACCGTTCTATAATGGTGACTGGGCGTTGGTTTCACTATTTTCTTGTGTGGAATATAGGATGCGAATCTTTCGCCTCTTCCTGGCACGTGTGGTGTACTGTCCCGCCCAAGATCCCTTCTCTCTAAAACACCCTGGTCCCGCCTTTTGGCCCGGCAAAGCCGCGCACCTCTTCCACCCAGACTTTATTGTCTTGGGGTAGGCCGCCACGCCACTCTCCTCAAAGAAGCGATGTTGACCCTGGTGTTTCGGGTATTTTTTGTGCCTCGCTTCGTCACTTGTCGTTTCGTTGTCTCAAATCCGTCATGATGTTCGACAGTCTCCTTTTATTAAGAAGCGATTTGGGGACCTGGGTTGGATCCATTCAGGTGATTTNCCCTTTCACGTACAACAAGACACCGACGGGGCGACTCACCAGGACTTCAACGTGGCCGACACTGTGATCTACCCCGACTTTACGCCCCCCGCGTCCTACCACGACCTGGCCCTCCTCAGGCTTGGAGTCCAAAGTCACCATCAAGGTCAGGCTGCAATCAGTCATTGCCATAGGGTGAAGGATATATAATGCTCGTCCATCCTACATATGATAGGGCGGTGTTTAATTGCTAGTTTTCTATCTTCCTTCTTACACTCTTCCTCCCTCTTTAACTTCCATGCACTCTCTCATACCTATGCACAGCAACACACACACACACACACACACTACACACACACACACACACAAACACACACACACACACACACACCACACACACACACTCAAAGGCAAGCTGGATAACACTGGGGAACAAATTTTTGTTGAGTTAGGTCTGACACTTGTTATTAAGTAATTTTGGGGGCTGGAATCCAAAACTGATCTCAGTTTTTCTCTATCACGTCAAGTTTTTGAACTGTAGGATTTTTGTTTTCTTAAAAAATATGAAAAATACTGTACATAACAGTAACAGTGCTTATTTTATAAAAAGTTGCAAATGTTAACATACAATGAAAAATGAAAGAAATAGGCATGATTAGAATGTTTATTTAACATTATCATGTTTTTAGAAAGGATAAGGCTATAATTGTGTGCAGGTTAAGGTAAAAATTTACGTTTGTAGCTTTGTCTGGAGTGTCAACTTGAGGACTATCGCGTTTGATGCTCCAACAATAGTCAGCCATCATATGCACATCCCATCTACCCTGGTAACGTTCTTCCATAACTTCAAATCTTGGTGAAATCGTTCACCTTGCTCGTCGCTAGCAGCACCAAGATTTTCCGGAAAGTTGGCAAGATGGCTATGCAAAAAATGTACTTTAATACTCATGTGCAACCAAGCGCTTTGTAGCTCTCCAATAGTTTCTGAACAATTTCTGTGTAATTACTTGCACGTGTATTTCCAAGAAAGTTCTTGACGACGTCTTTGAATGATAGCCAAGCATTCTTTTCAAGGTCTGACATAATACCGTTGAAATGTTCATCTTTGATGAGCTGTCGAATTTGTGGACCATCAAACACACCGGCCTTGATTTTTTCAATTGACAGTCCAGGAAATGCCAAGATGATGTACTTCAAACAGTCGCCATCAGTTGACAATGCTTTTACAAATTGTTTCATGAGACCTAGTTTTATGTGCAGAGGTGGGAATATTATTTTCTTCCTGACAACAAGTGGCTCATGTACATGTTAGGATCTCCAGGTTTAAGATCAGATCTCGGAGGCCAATTCGTCTGAACCCAATGCTTCTCTCGAGCTCGGCTATCCACATACAGAGAAAGCAGGGATACTTTGTGTATCCACGTTGTTGACCAGAAGGAAGGACACCATTTTAAGTTCAACACAGATGATCCAATTGTGTTTGTCATATTGCAATAACTCAATGACTCTTTACATCTCCATATTCTTCCGAAGACAGACCGAATGCCCAATAGGACTGCGCCAACAAATTGCCATTGTGTAGAAGGACACACTTCAAGCTCCGCTTTGAGCTATCAATAAACAATCGCATTCATTTGGATTGTAGATTGAAAGCCCTAATTCCTTCAGTAAACCAGGAATGTTATGGCAAAACACAAAACCGCTGGCACTTCGAAAGTACTGCAGAAATGTACTTTCTCTGGTTCGAAAGTATGATACCTTCACTCCTTGTTCAAGTATGTTTTTCTCGTTCAGTCTTGATGCTAGTATTTCTGAAGCTTTTTTGGATAGGCCCAAATCACGTGCTAAATCATTCAACTCGTGCTGATCAAATCCCCTACGAACTGAATCCTCGTGAATGTCAAAATCTGCATCATTGCTGTCACTGCGTTCCTCAACATCACTCAGATCTTCTAGAGGAGGTAGTTGTTTGAAAACTGACACTGAAATTTCAGCTGAATGAGGCTGAATGAGGCTCACAAGTGGAATTTTGCTTATCTGGAGGGTAAGCTGTGGAGAAAAAACTTGACGTGCTAGAAAAAAACTGACTACAGATTTGGAATCAGCATGCCAATTTTAGTCTAAATAAGCTCAAAAATCTAACTCAACAATTTTTTTTTCTTCAAATTGTTCCCCAGTGTAATAGTAGATTTGGAGACGGAACAGTACGAGCATAGCTCTTTTCCTGTATGTTACAACTAGGTAAACACACACACACACACACACACCATGCCCAGTATCTAAAACTTTTTAAAATTTAAAGTTTACAAAAAATATACACACCGCTCGTAAATTTGTAGTTTTTTTCTTTGGTTCCCCGGCCCGGGCCCCAAACCGTTTCCCGTGTTTTGGGCCTTTCCCTGGGGACCCCAGATTTAAAAAGAAGCTGACCGGCGAGGCGGGGCGAAAGCTCACGGGGCCCGGGGCGAAAACCTCATTTTGGGGGGGGGGGGGGGGGGTACCAAAAATGAAAAAACGAAATTTTTTTTCTTACATTAAAATCATCGAAAACGGCCCCCCCTCCCCAGTTAACCGGGAACGGTGACAAAAATTTTAAAAATCTGGCGACCTAAGTTTGGGCATTGTCCCCTAACGGTTTGGTCCCCAAGCACCCCCCCTGCAGGGAGGTGGACCTGGTGGCGTTTCCCCCCCGTCCCCCTGTGACGACCGCTCGCCACCCTGCCCAAATACGCCCCCGGGAAAACCTTTGGCCCCCAGGGCATCGGGGAAAGGAAACCCCTGTGGCCCCGGACACCCCCCCCTGACGGGGGGGCGGGGCTTTGTGTTGGGGTAAGGGGTTGGGGCCCCCCCCCTCAGTCACGACGGGTTGCCCACTTCAGGTCTTGGGCCCTTTTAAAAAGGTTTTGTTGCGGCTGCTTGACCCTGACGTGGTGTTAAAGTCTACCCTTGTGTTGTTTCCTTTTTCCCCCTCCCCTTACCCCCCCCAACCGGGTTAAAAGGGCCCCTGGTGTCTCAAAACGCCGATAGCTAAAAGACCTTTGTGCCCGGCAGGCATGTGTTCCAAGGCTACGGCTGCGGAAAAACCCAAAACTTTCCCCCGGCCCGGCCCTTGGCAACCGGGGTCACGCGCCCTACCCCCGCCTGGTCAAGCGGGGCGCGTTCAGCTCTTTGAGCGTCACCACCAATTCCTTTTTCAAAGTCCTTTCAAAAGTGTAGTGCCCCGCATCATACCATGACTCAAGGGGACACTCGTCATCCGGGTCACCGGCTTGACATTCACCCAAAAGTATCTTCATTTGAGTTTTTTTCTTTTTTTAAAACCCTTTCCCAGTTTAAAAATGACTTTCAGTAAAAAGGGTCACAAGTTGGGGGCTTGGAAAGACTTTGGCGCTGTCACAAACCCTTTTTGGATATCCAAATATTTCCTAAAGAAATTGCATGTTATCCCCCTGCCCCCCCCTTTTTTTGGGTTGCGGGACTCAAAAAAAAAGCACCCCAAGACAACAAACACGACTCCCGGGAAAAAGAAATTTTTATGCAAAACTGTATTTTAAATTTTCCCTGGCATGTCGCCCCCCGTTTATGCCACTAAAGGGAAATTTCAGTACCGGACCTTGATCAATAACACCCGTCAAGGGCCACAAAAAGGGGTTGAGTACAAAGGGCCTTGATCACATAACACCGTCACCCCAAAAAAGGGCATTGCCCGTACACGGGGGCTTTTATCACTTAAAACCGTCACGCCCCCCCCCCAAGGGCCTTTCATCACACGGGGGCCCTTTATCACTAACACCGTTTCGGCCCCAAGGGCATTGCCCGGGACACGGGCCCCTTTAAAAAACAAAAAAAAAAAATAAAAAAGCCCCTCCGCCCCAAGGGCCCCCTTTCAGTTTCACGGGCCTTTAAACACAAAAACACCGTCAACGCCACAAAGGGCCCCCTTTTTTCAGGAAAAAGGGCCTTGATCACTAACACCGTTTCACGGCCCCAAGGGCATTGCAGGGGACACGGGCCTTGATTCAACTTAACCCCCCGTCACGCCCCACAAGGGGGCCCCCTTTGGGAGTACACCCGGCCTTGGATCACTAACCCCGTCACGCCACAAGGGCAGGGGACACACGGGCCTTGATCACATTAAAACCCCTTTACGTTTACAAGGGGTTTTCAGTACAGGGCCCCTTTTATTCCCCATAACCCCCGTCACGCCCCAAAGGGCATGGAGTAAAACGGGTTTTTGATTTCCCTAACACCGTCACCCGCCCAAAAAGCGGCATTTCAGTAAAAAGGGCCCTTTAAACATTTAAAACCGGGCCCGCCCCCAAAGGGGATTTCCAACATGGGCTTTGGGTCCATAAAACCGGGGTTCGTCACTAAAAGGGGATTGCAGTTTCACGGGCCCTTTATCACATAACACCGTCACGTCCCAAGGGATTGGGGATCACATTGGGGCCCCTTTAAACACATAAACCGTACCCTCACAAAGGCCCTTGGGAGTACACGGGCTTTTTTACATAAAACCGTCACGTCACAAGGGGGGGATTGGGGGGTCAAGGGGCTTTAATCACATAAAAAACCCTCAGTCACAAGGGTAAATTTCCCGAACATTGGGCCTTTTTTATCAAAATTAACACCGTCACGTCACAAGGCGGGATTTGGGAGCACACGGGGCCCTTTATTTACAGAAAATGTCACGCCACAAGGGCATTGGCCCGTACACGGGCCCCCTTTGGGTCCATAAAAACCGTCCCCGCCCAAAGGGCCTATTGCAGGACCCCGGCGGCCCTTTATCACTAAACCGTCACGTTTACAAGGGCAATTTCAGTAAATGGGCTTTGGTTAAAATAACACCGGGCCCGCCATCAAAAGGGGGATTGCCCTCACATTGGGCCCCCGGTTTACAAACACCGGCACGTCACCCAAAAGGGCCCCCTTTAGTACAACCCGGGGGCCCTTTATCAAATAACACTGGGTCACGTCACAAGGGCTTTAGCAGCCCCACGGGGCCCCTTATAATAAGGGCCCGTCACGCCACTAAGGCATTGCAGGAAAACGGGGCCCCCCTTTATCACATAACCCCGTCACGACACAAAGGGGGATTGCCAAGTACACGGGCCCTTGATCCCCTTTAAAACTGGTCACGCCACAAGGGCCCTTGCAGCACACGGGGGCCCTTTTCACATAACACCGTCACCCCACAAGGGGCATTGCAAGCACACGGGCCTTGATCACATAATCCCCTTTCCCCCCCAAGGGGGTTGGGAGCACACGGGCCTTTTATCACATAACACCGTCAGTCACAAGGGGACCCACGCACATGGGCCTTGATCACATAACAAAGTCACGTCACAAGGGATTGCAGGGACACCCGGGGTTTTATCACATAACACCCCCTCCGGGCCCGGGCATTGGGAGACCGGGCTTTATACACATAAAAACCCCCTCACGTTTACAAGGGTATTGCAAACACATGGGCTTTTTCCATAACCCTCACGCACCGGGCATTGCCCTGCCCGGGCCTTGTCCAAAAACATCGTCACGCCCCAAGGGGGGATTGGGGTACAAAGGGGTTTGATTTAATAACACCGGGGCACGCCGGGAAGGGGTTGCAGTAACCCCGGCCTTGATCACATAACAAACCCTGAAAAATCACAAGGGGGATTGCGTTAAAAGGGCTTTGGGTCAAAATAAACCCCTCACGGCCCCCAAGGGCATTTGGGTCACATGGGTTTTGGTACATAACCACCGTCACGTCACAAGGGCTTTTTCCCGTAACCACGGGCCTTGAAAAAAAAAACACCGTCACGCCCAAGGGCCCCATTGCAGTACACGGGCCCTTTATCACATCACCATCACTTTACAAGGGCATTGCCCGGGGACACGGGGCCCTTTATCACCATAGCACCTCCCCCAACCAACACCCCTTTTTTCCTTAAAACCCCTCACGGCCCCAAGGGGATTGCCCGTACACGGGCCTTGATCCTAACACCGTCCTGCCAGAAGGCATTGGCCCCTTTCACGGGGCCCTTTATCAACCCTAACACGGTCACGCCACAAGGGGGGATTGGGAGTCCGGGGCCTTTGATCACAAAAACACGGTTTACGCCCCAAGGGATTGCAGTACACGGGCCTTGATACATAAAACCCCTCCCCGGCCCCAAGGGGGGTTGCAGACACGGGGTTGACACAATAAAACCGTCACGCCACAAGGGCATTGGCCCAAACCCAACACTAACACCCTTCCCCATATTCACATTTTTCACAACCTGTCACGCCCCCAAGGGCCCTTTGCCCGTACCCCGGGCCTTTTTAATCAAAATAACACCGTTACGCCCCCCAAAAGGGGATTGCCCGGGACACGGGCTTTTTATCACATTTAAAACCGGTTCACAACGCCCACGGGGGGAAAAAAGGGCCACAGGGGGTCAGACACACCCCCATCCTTTCCTACACCCCCTTGGGGGTACTGGGGGCCCTTTATCCCCAAAAAACAAACCCTCAGCGTCACTTAAGGGGCATTGGGCCCCTTGGGCCTTTGAACACATAACACCCCTTTACCCCCACCCCAAGGGGCTTGGGAGAAAAACGGGCCTTTGATCAAAATAACAAACCCTTTACGCACACACGCCGGGCCCTTGACACAAGGGCCCCTTTAGCACAAATTAATTTCCAGGGGAACACCTAAAGCCTACAAGGGGATTGCAGGCCCCAAAATGGGCCTTTTATCACCAAAAAACACCCCACTCAGAAGGGTATTGCACCCCCACTGGGCTTTTGATCACATAACCCGTCCGTCCCCAAAGGGCATTGCAGAAAAACGGGGCCCTTGATCACAAAAAAACACGTCCGGCCCCAAGGGCATTCAGAACCGGGGTTTAATCACAAACACGGTTTACCGCCACAAAGGGCATTAGGGGCCTTACTCATGAAAAGCCCGGGCATTTTTTCGGGGCCTCCCTTTGATTTAACTTTTAAAACCGCCTCACGTCAAAAGGGGCATTGCAGGGACACGGGGGCCCTTTTATCACTAAACACCCCTCACCCAAAAAAGGGGATTTTGGGCCACTTGGGGGTTTTTGTCCATAAACCCGTCCGGCAAAGGGAAGGGGGAAATTTCCAGCCCCCGGGGCCCCCTTTATCACATAACCGCGTCCCGCCCCAAGGGCATTGCCCGCACTGGGCCTTTTATCCTAACACCGTCCGGCCCCCTAAGGGTGAAGCTCCCTCCCGGGGCCTTGATCACATAAACCGTCCGGACAAGGGGCATTCAGTAACCGGGCCCCTTTATTCACATTTAAAAACCCTAGCGTCCACAAGGGGGGATTGCCGCACACGGGCCTTTATCACAAAAACCCCCTGTCACGCCCCCTTTAAAGGGGGGTTGCAGCACACGGGGGGACGCCCTTTAACACGTTACCGGGCCGGCAGCATAAGGGCCCCTTGCCCCCCAAACGGGCCCTTTACACATAACACCGTCACGGGCAGCAAAAGGGCCCTTGCTTTTACTGGGGCCCTTTTTCAAAATAAAACCGCCTCGGGCCAAAGGGTTGCAGACACGGGCCCTTTTTTTCAAAAAAACCTTTACGGCCACAAAGGGCATTTCAGTACCAACGGGTTTGATCACATTAAAAACCCCCTCTACGCCCCAAGGGGATTTCAGACACCCGGGGGGTTGACAATAAAACCGTCACGCCACAAAAGGGGGGGGGAATTTCAAACAGACAGGGGGGTTTGATTCAAAAAAAAACCGTTTCCGTCACAAAGGGCCCTTGGGAGTACAACGGGCCTCTTTTATCATCTCCCCCGGGGTCACGGCCCCCAAGGGCATTGGCAGCACACGGGCCCCCTTTGATCACATAAACCGTCACGCCACAAGGGCCATTGGGGTAGACACGGGCCTTTTAAACCCCATAACAAACCCTAAAGCCCCTAAAGGGGGATTTAAGATGGGGTTGTACAAGGCACGGGATTTTTTCAAAAAACACCGGCGGGGGGCCACCCCTTAGGATAAAACCCCAGGCCCAAGGGCACCCGGGATTCCGGGGGTTTATCCCTTAAAAACCCTCCCGTCCGGGGGCCCACCGGGCGGGAAACGAATTTGCAGGGCCAAGGGCTGGGATTTTATCACTAACACCGTCACGTCCCAAAAGGGGATTGCATTCACTTTGGGGCCTTGATTTGCCCTAAAAACCGGCCCCTTTTGGGGAAGGGCTTGCCCGACACCCCGGGTTTGATTAATAAGACCCTCACGCCCCAAGGCCCCTTGCAGTACCCCGGGGGGGCCCCATAACACGTCCTGCCACCAAGGGGTATTCTTGAACATTTTTGGGGTTTGATCACCTGAAAACCCTCCGTCACAAAAGGGAAATTTCCCGCACACGGGCCTTTGGGGGAAAATAAATTACCCGGGTTCGAAAGGGGTTATCGTTTTTTTTGGGAAAGGCACGGTGAAGGGGATTCAGTACACGGGCCCTTGATCAAAATCCCTCCCCCCGCCTCACGGGTTACACCAGGGTTTACCCCCATTAAGGGGCCCCTTGCCAAGGGCATTGGGGGAAAGGGGTTTTATCACATTAACACCGCACTCCAAAAAGCCTTCCAATCCCGGTGGCCAAGGGGCCCTTTTTCCAGTACACGGCCTTTTTTTTCCCCCATTAAAACCGTCCCCGTTTACCAAGGGCAAATTTCCATCACATGGGCCCTTGATTACATAAACCCCTGATCAGGGCACAAAAGGGCATTGCAGTAATCGGGCTTTTTTCAAATCCCCCTGTCACGTCAACCAAGGGATTGGGAGCACACGGGGCTTTGATCACATAAACACCGTCAGTCACAAGGGATTGCAGCCAACGGGCTTTTACATAACACCCTCCGAAATGGCCCAAGGGCCCCGGGGGGGGGGGGGGCCCTTGATCCTAAAGTCGCCCACAAGGGGATTGCAGTTTTCAGGGGGGCCTTGATCACATAAACCTAACCGCCCCTCAAGGGGATTGCAGACACGGGCCCTTTGGATCCCAAAACCGGGCACGCCAAAAAGGGGGGGCAATATTTTTCCAAAAGCCCACAAAGGGGTTGCCAAACAGGGGTTCCTAATCCCCTCACGCCACAAGGGCCCCTTGGCAAGGGCCCCGGGGGCCCCTTTATCACAATTTAAAACACGTTCACGTCACAAAGGGGTAAAGGGATTTCAGGGGCCCCTTTATCAAATAACACCGTCACGGGCACAAAGGGCATTGCAAAAATTAAAACCGGGGGTTTGAAACACATAACACTACGTCAAAGCCAAAGGGCATTGCCTCACCCTGGGGGCCCTTTATCAACATAACAAACCGCCCACGTCACAAGGGGAAGGGGCAGGCCTTTAATAAAAACCCCCGGCCGGGGTTTGCAATAACTCCCAGTTAACCCACACCCCTGGGGAAGGGGATTGGGAGTACCCGGGGTTTTAAACACAAAACACGTGCTCACGTCACGGGCAAGTGGGTTTTTTTTTTTTTGACATAATAAGGGACGCACAACGGGCAGGCTTTTATGGGGACATAAAACCGTCACCTGGGCCCCAAAGGGCCCTTGCAGTATTTCCAGGGGGGTTTTGGGCAAAATTTTTACCGTCAAAGCCCCAAGGGGCCTTGGGCTCCCCGGGCTTTATCACATAACCCCCCCCTCACGTCACAAGGGCATTGCAGTACACGGGCTTTGATCACATAACACCGTCACGCCACAAGGGCATTGCAGTACACGCGCCTTGATCACATAACACCGCACGCACAAATATTGTACTTGATGATTTTGTCATCCAGTCACATCGTACTAATGAATAAACTTTAAAAAAAAATGTGCAGTGTTTTTTATTTCATTTTTCTCTTCTTGTTTGTCCTTTCCATAAGGGAAGGGACTTGTATCATCAAACACCTACAGTATGCGGTCCATGTTCCCCTTTTCTATTTAACAAAAATTTAGTTTACCTGCTCAAACTTTTAAAAGCTTTTTCTTTAAACATTTTTATGGTTCACCTTCAAATATTATTGTCATTCCGATGGAGGCTCCTCGAAACAGGTATTCTATCCAGACTGCACTCAGGAACATGACAGCGGATCAAACTGCAGCAATCTATCTTATAACAAAGT
>JACEEZ010026465.1:0-12668 GCA_016584305.1 Chionoecetes opilio
CTTCTTAAAAAATTTTTTGGGCCCTGGGGAATTTTTATATGGGGCCCTTCGGCCCACCACCTGTGTTTGGGGACTTGGGCCCCAACAGATTCTCCAGATGCCCCTTCTACTTCTAAAATCAGGATGTAGAATGTATTATTCCCCCACCATTCCTAAACCATTACCCATCACCCCCCACCCTTTCACTCACCCATTACCCATCACCCCCCACCCATTCCTCACCCATTACCCATCACCACACACCATTCACTCCACCCATTACCCCCCACCTATCCTCACCCATCACCCATCACCCCCAACCCATCACCCCCACCATTCACTCAACCCATCACCCACACCCATCCCATCACCCACCCATTCAATACCCATTACCCATCACCTACATAGGCTTCCTCAATTTCGAAAACCCATTTTGTTTTCACAATTCTGCTAATAGGCTGTAAAAAAAAAAAAAAAAAAATGATCGGATCATCTAAAAAATGGTTATGCCCTTCCCTGGCAACCGATCCAAAAATGTGCCATATGAGGTGTTTGGGGCCACGGGGGGCGGAAACCTCCACACACACACACGACAGACAGACAGACACACTTTCGCTTATATTATTATAGATTAAAAACTAAACCATTACCCATCACCCTACATCAAGGTTTCTTCAATTCTCGCAACCACTTTTTTTTCCACAATTATCGCTAATAGGTGCTTTTAAAAAAAAAAAAAAATGATGGATCATTCTTTAATTGGGTTTTAAAACCTCCCGGGTTTAACCGGTTCCAAAAATGTGCCATATGAGTTGTTTTACGCCACGGGGGGCGGACATATCCCAAACACACACCACACACACACACACAACACACACACACACACAGACAGACAGAACAGACAGACAGAGAGACACACTTTGCTTATATATTATAGATTACCATCCCCCCCCACCTTTTCCCCTCACCCACAACCATACCCCCCACCCATTCACTCACCACCCACCCACACCCATTACCCATCAACCCCCCATTCACTCACCCATTACCCATCCCCCTACATAAAGGCTTCCTCAATTCTCGCAACCTATTTTTGTTTTCACAATTCTCGCTAATAGGCTGCTAAAAAAAAAAAAAAAAAAAGTGATCGGATCATCTCAAAAGGGTGGGCTTATGACCTTCCCCTGGTCAACCCGATTCCAAAAATGTGCCATATGAGGTGTTTGCGCCACGGGGGGCGGAAACCTATACCACAAAACACACACACACACAGACAGACAGACACACTTTCGCTTTTATTAATATAGAAGATAGAAGATAGATTACCCATCACCCCCCCCCTTATTCCCTCACCCACACCCATCACCCATTACCCATCACCCCACCCATTCACTCACCCATTCCCCATCACCCTACATAAAGGGTTTTTCCTTAATTCTTGCAACCCACTTTTGTTTTCACAATTCTCGCTAATAGGCTGCTAAAAAAAAAAAAAAAAAATAATTATCGGATCATCTCATAATTGGGCTTAAAAAAACCTTCCCTGGTCAACCCGTTCCAAAAATGTGCAATATGAGTGATTGCGCCAGGGGGGGCGGAACCTATACCAGACACACACACACACACACACAAACCACACCACACACACACACACACACACACACAACACACACACACACACACACACACACACAGACAGACAGACAGACAGACAGAGAGACACATTTTTGTTATATTATTATAGATTACCCATCCCCCCCCACCCATTCACTCACCATCCCCCCACACCATTACCCATCACCCCACCCATTCACTCACCCATTACCCATCACCCTACATCAAGGTTTCCTCAATTCTCGCAACCTATTTTTGTTTTCACAAGTCTCGCTAATAGGCTGCTAAAAAAAAAAAAAAAACAAAGTGATCGGATCATCTCATAAGTGGGCTTATGACCTTCCCTGGTCAACCCGTTTCCCAAAAAATTGTGCCATATGAGGTGGTTTGCGCCACGGGGGGCGGACCTTACCACACACACACACACACAGACAGCAGACAGACACACTTTCGCTTATATTAGTATATTTTATATATATATATATATAAAATTATATTATATATATATATATATATATACTATATATTAAAATTATATATATTATATATATATATATATATATTTTATATATATATATTATATATATAAAATATATATATATATATATATATATATATATATTAATATATATATATAAATATATATAATATATATATATTATATATATATAATATATATATATATATTATATATATATATATATATATATTATATATTATATAATATATATTATATATATATATATAAGCACGTAGTTACCTTTCTCAAACATTTATTTGATCATATCTTTCTGTAGCGCCATTAGCATCAGCGGAGTTTGGGCTAGATGTGGCAGCAGGGGAGGGCAGCTCTACCATTACTATCGGAAATATGGCACACAGGGGTTTTGTTCAGACTATGTATTATTGTTATCATCAACCCATCTAATTAGGGGTGTATTTATCTTATTAATGGCTTCAGCCCTTATCAGGTATTGAAAAAGTTTTTATTTTGTCTCTCTTAATTATATGACTTTAGCATTGGCAGGTACAGTATCAATGTTCTAATTATGTACAGGATTTTTACTGATATTTTCTTTGACAGATTGTTTGACACCGATTTTGGAGTGCTGCCTAAACCCCAGTACCAGCCACAGCCTCCACCACATAAGCCACAGCCACAGCCCCCCACTACATAAGCCACAGCCACAGCCTCCCCCCAACATCAGTCAAAGCCACAGCAAATGGATGGCATTGAGAGTTATAATGTTAACATTTGCATGAGGTTAGTCTCACTTATGAATTATAGTCTGAGGATGTAATTATACCTTGTATCGACAAATTTCCGTATACAGTCTCAGAAAGATATAACAATGAGGGTTTTCAGGTGTGTGCCAGGAGCCTCTGCTGCCCTCCTCCATGGTGCCTCCTCCAGCATCACCAGTGACCCCACCCTCACATACATGCTGTAGAGGGTAAAAAACTCATCGAGTTTTTCCCTTTTCTTAAAATATGCAAAATACCAGTTGCTAGTGTTTGTTTGTTATTGATACTGTCATTTCTTTTCTTATCCTAAAACTGTCAAACAACATTTCTCCTCACTATACATATCTCACATGTCCTCCTCATTTTCTTTACCCACTTCCTATTCACCATCCTACATTTCCTGCCATACTGCTAATTCACCTCATTTCTATGAGGAACATAATGAAAATATTTTTTGCAATTTAACTAACAACAAACTTTTTTCAACAGATGGGGGAACAGCAAACAGACTGAAGGTCACCAGGATGCCCAAAGCCTCAAAATGCCCCAAAAGTCTTTAATATTTCAGGAATATTAATTGCTGTTCTCTACAATGCATGAATCTAGATTTTAAGTGACTATAAAATCATACGCATATTTTTTGCATATTATATTTGTAAAAATATTTAATTTCATATATCTACCAGTCGTCTCATTCTTGCATCTTTTCGCTTTCTCACATTATCTACTCCAACACTATGCTCCCATTTATCAGGGGGTCATCCTCTCACACTCCCAGCATATATTCTACAGATATATATCCTTCTTGTCATCTCACTCTCACCCATTTTTTCAAGGTGTCCATCAGTTACCATCTCAGTGTTCTGTGCTTCACCACCATCACCACTCCACAGCTCATTCCTTCTCAATTACTAGACATATCAGCAAATCATCCATATACATTTATAGTACGTACATAATTATGTTAGTAAGTTATGCTTATGTAAACAATGTGTAACACTTTCCATATTCTCAGGGACACCAATAAGAAGCCTCCTACGAAACACCATCTACAGGCTGCGTATGCGAAAACAGCAAATGGGGAGGGAGGCTGTGAGAACACCACCCAAAATGATAGCGACGGCTGCACATTTCTGGCCCCGGAGGTGCTTTATTTTTTTTTAAAGGACTCATCATTCTTCTTCTTTGTGACCTTTGTCGCTTAGTATCGCTTCATAGGTCCTCTTCACTTCGTCTCTTTCGTTAACAAAAAATTGTTAACACCCTTGTTTATTTCACCTGGGAAAGACATTTTGATCAGTGTTCAATCCTTTGATTTTCATCCTAATTCATTGTCTTTGTGTGTTCTTATCTCCCAGAACTGCGTTAGGAACACTTTTGGGGAGGTTTACAATATTTCTGTTTCCTTTCTGTCCCATAGAGCCCTAACACCGTACACAGGGCGTGTCTTTCTGCTTAGTCTCCTGTCCCCCTCCTTCTGGCTAGGACTGTACTTGACGCTATAAGCCTTCCCCTCGACTCCTATACTTGTTGTTGCATTCCACAATGACATGTTTTACAGTTTCTTTCTCTCCAACCCTGTAGCTACAATTTGGTTCTCCAGTTCCCTGTTCCTTCCGTGACTTCCAAGGTGCCTGTTCTTGCTTTATATAGTACTTCCTCCCCCAGTCTCCTACAGCAAGTCACCCCCTCTGGCTTCTGTTTTCTCCTCTACTACTGCTACGTTGATTTCCTGGCCATTCCCTCCTGCCATTTAACTAGCCATTCTCTCAATTTTCTTTTTGATATCTCTTTTCTCCATCTTGTTCCATTTCTTCCTTTTCCATTTCTCTAGTTCCCTTTTTCCAGGTGGAACTTGATCTATTTTTCCCGGGATATTTTCTTTGCCATCTATCTTCACTCAGTCTTTCAATTTCTTGTGGAACACCAGTTTTCCTTTAAATTTTCCTTTCCCTGAAGGGGCTCCATCCCATGTCTCCCCTTATGGCCTCTACAGCAGTGCTCCTACAATCTCCTAGTCCCCATCTGCCTACTATGTCCCACATCATGCACCAAGTGCATGATGTCTCCTTCCCTGTACTGAGTCACTTTTTACCCATACAGACAATAGGGCACAGCCACCCCTTCCATAAACTCCTGCCTACCTCATTTTTTATTAATGACTGTTGCCACCCTTTATAAACATGCCTGTCATCCTCCTTGCCTTGCCTTCATTAACTTTCCTCTGCTTTTCACCGCCTATCCCTTCCTTGTTACTTCCATTCCTAGGTATACATACTTATCTTTCTACTGCTAGGACATTATTCTGAAGCAGCCACTGACTCCTACCTTCACTGTTAAAAATCCATGACTTTACATTTCCCTTTTACCCAAACTTCAGGTCTCATTCCCTTCCGTACGTGTTAGTTATGTGTAAAATCTCCTCCATTGCATCCTTACTTTCTGCCATCAGCATAGGCCAGACATCCTTTTAACTTCTCTCCTCCAATTGCTACTCCCTTACTAGACTTCCTGATTCTCACGATCAGTTCCTCTAAATACAGATTATATACTGTTGGGGACATGACACATCCTTGTCTAACTCCTATATTATTTACCATTCCACCTCTTCCTTTCCTGAACCCACTTTGCTCCTCTCCTAACATCCTGTTTTCCTCTATCCACAATTTCAATTTTTCATTTAAATCATCAAAAAAACCCTTTGGCTAGTATGTTCATGACAGCTATGGGCCTATAATTGGCTATGTCCTCCTTATCTTTTCCTCCTCCTTTGTGTATTAGGGTCACTCTGCTCTTTTTCCAGTCCTGTGGCACGCAGCCTTGCTCCAGCACTGTGTCACATATGTTATATATTGCCTGTTTTACCATTTCTCCTCCATATTTAACAAACTCCCCAATGGGTCCATGTATCCTGCAGCTTTGCCGTTTTCAAAACTTTTAGTACCTTTTCTACCTCTCCAAGATCAAATTAGGTACTGTTTCCTCCATTTCTCTCTTGTCACTGTAGAAACATAATGTTTTCCATTCCCCCTACTTTCCCTGCGTCTAATTATTTACTCCAGTACCCTTCTATTAATGATTTTATTTCATCCTCCCTTTCAGTACCTCTTCCCTCTATTTTCAATTTAACTTTGGTAATCTCTCGTCCACCGAGGTCTCTTTTTAGTCTTTTCCATCCTTCATTTTCCCTCTTTACTCGGGGTAAGCTGTTGAGCTTCTTTGCCTGCTGTCAACAAGAGTTTCATCTAAATGTTTGTTATATTTTTTGTCATTGCTTTATAATGTGTTCTTGCAAGACTGCCTCTGCTTTGTGCTACTGCATGTACTGTATCTAAGCTGTTGCTTTTTGAATTTCTCCCTGCATATAATGTTTCCTCCACTTTTTTGTAATGCATTCTAACTGCTACATATGTTGCTTACCCTATATACTTGTGTGTAAATAGTATATTTGAATTTTGTGTTTTATTTATTTACATTTTTTTTTTTTTTTTTTTTTTGTTTCACCTCATATACTTTGGCATTTGGTATCAGTCCTCTTTTTTCCTAATGCTCTGAAGGGCAGCAACAGGTTTGTGCTGTTTGTTACAACAAGTTATTCAGTAATGGTTTCCACTTAATTTCCTTGCAGTAGCTTTAATGCTTATAAATCTGCTATATTTGTATTGGTTATATGTCGTTTACATACCTTTTGTTGCATGTTTTGTCCATTGTAATGTATGCTAAAAGCTTTTGCTTTGCTGCTTTTTGTTCTAACATGTATGATGCTAAACATCTCAACATGCATAACGTTCCACAAATATTTGTCAAGGTTTCTAACATAACACTCTGATGTGTTTTCTGTCATGTGTTGCAGCATGTTTTGCAACAAACTCATGTGTTTTCTCGTGCTATGCATCACAGTGTCTTTCACTGCTGCTATTAATGCATGATATTAGTTCGATGTTTTTGTGATCTCTTGTATAATGCAACTAACTTCTTGTGTTATCTCCTGCAATGCATTGCAATGTCTAATAGGCAGGTGTTGGTGCTGTCATGTAGCTGCATGTAAGAGAGTAAAGATCTTACTGTTCTGCTTTGTGTTACATAATCAAGTATTGCATCATGTTCTGCATGATTTGTTAACCTCAAAGTACCTGCAAATGTAATAGAAATTTGAATAAAATTTGGCTACCATATATTGCTTTATATAATTTATTTCCTTGTCAGAGATACTATCCAAAATATTTATATTTCTTTGAAGGTTATAGCCTATAACCTTCAAAGAAATATACATTTTTTGGATAGTATATATATAATATATAGAGGAAGTGCAGGGGTATTTTTGAGCATTTGAGTTACCCATCGATTCCGTCCGTCCTCTAATGTTTCCCGTGCTCTGTCTTTACCACTATCCCGCGGGTAGATGGCGTGACAATCGCGGTTTTGAAACGTTACTACAGGAATCACCTTCCTTGTCCTCTATCTTCCTTGGTCTGTCCCTACACTGTTATTGCCATACACTGAGGGATGGAGATAGAGGGACGTTCTTGTCATTTTCATCACTGTCTGGAAGGCTCACTGGGAGAATGAAGACTCCATCTCTCCTCCCGCTGCCCCTCACGGATACACATCAAACACCCCTCCTCCTCCCCCCGTTAGCACCCCTCAAACGTTCGCCTTTGATTTGAGGTAACATGGACCCCTTTTTCGTCTTGAGGGATGGGTGAACCTTAACATTACCCTTGCACATTTTCCCCTTTGCTAAGCGTCCTGCCGCCACCAGCCCTGCTGCCCCCGTTCATTTACCTGGGTGGTTGTGAGCCTTCCCTTTCCTCCTGAAGGTCAAAAAGGGTCTTTCCTGCCGCAAAGGTCTCTGTTTTTTTTCCCGCGCCGCGGAAAAATTGTCCCGCTTTGAGGTTTGGGCCCTTTATTTCTTGTGTTTTTGATCAGTCAGTTTTCTTTTAATTTTTGAATTTTTGCGGTGTGAGTCTGTGGGTTGCTGCTTTTCCCGCTTTGTACCTCTGTTCGTTCCCCTTAGATGGATGGCTAGACTGAACTCTTTTTATGGGCTTTGAGGCAGCACGGCCGCTTCTCGTGCCCGGGCAGGGGCCCGACAACTTCCCCAGGCAGTCAATTCCTGGTTCAGGTACTCGGCTCGCCTCGCCAAGGAACTCCGCACTCGGCGTCATGTAGTCCGTCCTCTTTGGCAGGTACTCGGAGTCAGGGTCAACTTTATTCTGGACTCACGGGTAGGTATTCCTGTTTCCTGATCAGATAATCCCCATGTTTGGTCACGTAATCGGGAGATTCATCAAGAAATCCGGATGTGTTATCACGTAGTCTGGATATCTGGAGAAAAAATATCTGTATTTTTCATGGGAGATCTGGATTTTTCATGAGATATTCAGGATCCTTGGCGAGGTAGTCCGGGTTGGGGCCACGGTGGAGGCGGGGAGGAGGGGAGGAGGTGGAGGAAGTGGTCTTGCAGGTGGAGGTGGAGGAGGGAGTGGAGCAGCGTCCCAGAGGAGTCCAGCGAGGCGAGGGGCGCGAGGGGCGTCCTGTCCCCGTCCCGCCCTGCGACACCCGGACTGTGGCCCGGGGAGGGAAAAGGAAAGGAGGAAAATGAAAAGGGGTAAAAACAAAGTAGTTGAGATCGAGAAAGAAAGGATGAGGTTAGAATGAGGAGGAGGAAAGGGAAGGGGGGAGGAGGGGAAGGGGGGGTCAGAATATGTGAGGCGATCAGATGAAGAGAGAGGGGAAAAGGGCGAGAGGAGAGAGAGAGAGAGAGAGAGAGGAGAGAGAGAGAGGAGAGGAGAGAGAAGAGAGAGAGAGAGAGAGAGAGAGAGAAGAGAGAGAGACGAGAGAGAGGAGAGAAGAGAGAGAGACGAGAGACGAAAAGAGGAGAAGAGAAGAGAGAGAGAGAGAGAGCGATAATAAAAACGTACAAATACGTAATTTCTATTATCTCTCTTACAATATCTCCCTCTATTCCCCTTCCCCTTCCCCTTTATACCTTCCGCTCCGTACCACCGTCTCTCTACTGCAGTAAAATCCAACACGCAACACACCAAAGAAAATAAAATGCAAGTGGCAGCATTTAAAATAAAACCTAAACAAACAAAAACATAAAAAAAAGTCACATGCTCTGTCAGTTGAGCTTAAAAAATTAAAAATGGAAAAAAAAAAAAATGTTGACAAAGATTAATGTAAACTCAAAGAACCTCAATTAATTTTCCTTTTTATTAATCTTTTAATTTCCTTTCAATATGTCGCTTTTTTTGGCCCTTTCCTATATTTTAATTCGGTACGGGAGGTTGGCTTTGACGGGGACAGGGAAAAAAACCCGAAAGTTTTAAAAAACAGGTGTGACGGCACTCCCATCCACCTGTTCCCCACCACCATCCCTGACCCACCGTTACACTTTAACACACACACGACACAATTTTTTTTTATCTCCCCTTGTCTCTCCTCTCTCTTTCTCTATCTCTCTTCTCACTGCTGCCAAAAATTTTCCATACAAAAATATATATTCCCCTATATACTTAAAATATTTACTATTTCCCATCACATATCCACCCCTTCCTATTCACTACTCTTTTAAAACCCATTATCACCTAATCCCCCTTTTTTAAAAAATACAAACCCACACTTGATATTTTCTCCACAAAAAATTCCCACCCAAAACCCATCACTCGTAAAAACTCCAGATAAATAAATTTATCTACTTCGGTCCTTTTTCCCCCTAGCTTTATCTACTTTGTGCCTTTTTCACAACAATCTATTTGCTGCTTTATCACAACTACATTACTTTGCGCTTTACACTAACTTATTACTTCTGCTGCCCCTTTTCACTAATTCATTACTTTTTGCTGCCTTTTCACTAACTTCATTACTTTGCGCCTTTCCCAAAACTTCATCTTTTTTTTTCCTTTTTTTTTTTTCATTTAAGCCTATAGCGCCCGTAGGGTATTTATCATATGGAGGGACGTGATTGGTTGGCCCCCCACCCGTTTGGTGGCGCAGGGGAGTTTTTTAGTGCACCCGATCATTACTTTGTGCCCATGCCCCTAACTTCATCTAGTCTGCTGCCTTTATCACTAAATACATTACTTCGCTGCCCTTTCCCCCAACTTCATCATTTGCTGCCTTTTCCCCTAACTTTATTACTTTTGCGCCTTTCCACTAACTTTATCACTTCTATTTCCTTTTTCCCCTAACTTCATATTTGCGCCTTTTTTCCCCTAAATTCATTACTTCTGCTCCTTTACCCCTAACTTCATTTCTTTTGCTGCCTTTTTCCCCTAACTTCATCTACTTTTGCTGCCTTTTCCCATAATTTATCACTTCTGCCGCTTTATCATAACTACATTACTTCAGCTCCCTTTACCACAACTTTATTATTTGCTCCCCTTTTCCCAAAAATTTCCTATTTTGCCCCTTTTTCCCCAAAACTTCATTATTTTATTCCCTTTGGCCCACAATTCATTATTTTTTTTTCCCTTTTTTCCCCATAATTTTCATCTACTTCTGTCCCTTTACCCCTAACTTCATCATTATGCGCCTTTTTCCAAAATTCATCTACTTTGCTGTTTTCCCACTAATTATTATTCTGCTGCCTTTTCCAAATCTTCATCACTTCTACTGCCTTTTCCCCACTAACTTCATTACTTTGCTCCCTTTTTTCACTAACTTCATCACTTTGTCCCCTTTTACACAATTTTTATCTATTCTGCTGCCTTTCCAAAAACTTCATCAACTTTGCCCCCTTTTCCCTAACTTCATTTTATTCTGCTCCCTTTTCTTAACCATCTACTTTGCTCCCTTTTTCCATTAACTTCTTTACTTCTACGCCTTAGTCCACTAACTTATCTACTTTTGCTGTCTTTTTCCCACTAGTCATTTTCCCCACCTTTTAAATTTCCCCTTTCATTCTTTGTTAAGAAGCATTGAGGGCAGACGGAGGTTGGGTTGGGTGCCTGTCGACCGAGAGGTTTCCTCCTTTCACACTCTGCAAGGAGGGAAAAGAGAGCTAAGAACAAAAAAAAATAAGGAAGCTACAGGGCCGCGGGCCACAGTGTAGTTCTGTTAATGAGCACTACCTACATCCACCTTTTATCTCCCTCATGAAATTCCTAGCCCCCTATTAAAACCCCTATGATCCGCAAACACCCGACGACTTAGTCAAATTCCCAAAATTTTCTACCCATTTGTGAAAGGTTCTTCCTATTTTTTTTTAAAATTACGTTTTTTCCCGTTGAACCGTTTTTCTTGTTCTACCCCGATATGAAGAGAGGCAAGGGGGGGACTGAAAGAAAGGGGAGAACTAAATACGTGGAATAGAAGGAAAGTATTAGTTGGAAGGGAAAAAGGAGGGGTAAAAAAGGGGGGACGGTAAGGAAAAAATTTGGGGAAAATTGAGGAAATTTAGAGTTTAAGTTGAGAGAAAAATAATACACAAAATAGAAAAACAGAATATAAGAAACAAATAAGGGCAGGAAGAGAAGTTATGTTACAGAAGAAGAGAGAGGAGAGGGAGAGTATACAGAGAAAGAAGGGAAGGAGTGAAAAGAAAAAGGGTCAAAAAGGAAGTTGAGATTGAGGGAAAAGAAAGGATGAGTTTAGAATGAAAAGGAGGACAGGGAAGGAAAAGAGGAAGAGGAAAGGAAAAAGGGAAGGTCAGAGGGTGGATGGCGATCAGATGAAGAGAGAGAGGAGGAGAGAGAGAGAGAAGGAAGAGAGAAGAGAGAAGAAGAGAGAGGGGAGAGAGAGAGAGGAGAGAGAGAGAGAGAGAGAGAGAGAGAAGGAGAGAGGAGATGAGAAGAGAGAGAAGAGAGAGAGAAGATGAGAAGGAGAGGAGAGAGAGAGAGAGAGAGAGAGAGAGAGAGAGAGAGAGAGAAGGGGAAGAGAGAGAGAGAGAGAGAGAGAGGGGAGAGGAGTGTGTGTCAGCAGCAATCAAAAACAAACAAAACTTTAAAATTTTTCTAAAAGCTACAAAAGGGGAAATAACATGAAACGAAACACTATTATAAAGCTAAAGAAAGGGGAAGGAGCAGGGGGAAGGAGGAGGGAGAAAGGAGGAGGAGGAGGAGGAGGAGGAGGGGAGGAGGGGAGGAGGAGGAGGAGGAGGAGGAGGAGGAACAAAAACACACAAACACAAATTTAGAAGGCAATCTGATCTCTTAAAAAATCTTTTCCTTTTTTCTTTCTCGTTTTGACCCAAATTCCCTATTTGGAAAAAAAACACAATCGCCATCCTGCAGTGCGACAAAGGAGGAGGGGGGGAGGAAGTGGGAAAAAAAGGAATCAAAGGAAGAAAATACAGCAACAGCCCCATGGGCCCAAAAGAGGCCAAGGAGAGAGAGAGAGAGAGGAGGAGAAGAGAGAGAGGAGAGAGAGAGGGAAGAGAGAGAAAAAAGAGGGGAGAGAGAGGAGAGGAGAGAGGAGTATACAGACAGATCAAAGTAAGACATGGGAAAAAAATCGAAAACAGCAGGAGGATTTCAAGGAGACAAACAAAAACGATTTTTGGTTGACGAGTCTCCTTATTTTTATATTTTAAACTAACCTCTGAATCAGGTATAAAAACTAATGCTTCTAAAAAAAGGTAGAGGGCAAAAAAAGGGGGAAATTTTCCGCCAAACCTCTTTTGGGGCAGAAAGGGAAAAAATAGTGCAAATATAAAGTACGAGGGAAAAAAGGAAACTACTACTCCTATACAAGGAGGAGGAGGGGGGGTTACAAGGATTAATGGAAAACAGACACCCGGGACCTATTGGTCCAAAAAGGGTATTTTCTGCATACATACTATAACTATAACTACTTGTAAGAAAAATTTTAAAAAAAAGATAATG
>JACEEZ010026466.1:0-15000 GCA_016584305.1 Chionoecetes opilio
CCCCCCTTTCTTTCACTTCCCCTTTCCTTTCCCCTCCCTTTCCTTCCTTTCCATTCCTCTTCCTATCCCTTCCCCTCCCTTCCTTCCTTTCCATTCCTTTCCTTCCCTTTCTTCCCTTCCCTTCCCTTCCTTTCTCTTCCCTACCCTACCCTTCCCTTCCTTTATCTTCCCTTCCCTTCCCTTCCCTTCCGCCAGTGAGCCGCCTCAGAGAGAGAGTAGTATGTAGTAGTAGTATACAAAATCGAAAAATCTGTATTCTTTTCAGTTAATTCCGTATAATGTTGCTTGTAATACGAAAAGGAGTCATGTTTCTTTCTCTCTCTCCTTACTCTCTTTATCTCTATATATCCGTTTTCTCCTTCCTACAAGCAGAGTTTCCTGTAAATGATCTCTTCAATTCAGACTCAAAGACATTGTAGTCTCGGGCAAGACCTGGACAACACACCGGGTAGCGCATTACTCTATTCCCCTGAACTTTACAGCCGCGCGCCCACCGTCTGTCTGTCCCACCCGCTGTTCAGTAAACAGCCGCGCCATGCATACTCAAGCAGCCTCACTTCCGCGCGTAAATGTAATCCCGTAAAACTGGAGAAGAATCGAAACGACAACAGACACACACACTTGGAGCAACACCTTCGTTATTTCCTGCTGTCGGTCTCTGCTGGTAGAATAAACAGATATGTTACTGTTTAAAAATTGTCTCCATTTTTCTCACGATAAGCTACGGCGGCGCCTTGGCGAGAAACATTAGCTAGCGCTCCGGCCCATGGAAACACTGCAAGATTCTCATTTTCGATAGCACCAAGCAAGGAAATTAATGGTTCTATATGCGTGTGCATATAACACTGTGAATTGCAAGACGCCGACTAGCAGGAGGACAAGCAGGCTGCGGGTGAGGGCGACGTACTGTACGGAAGGACAGGTGTGTGGCGTGTACTATACAAAACTTGCCATTAATTCGTCATATTTGAGACATGAACAGAAAGGAAAAAAAAAAAAAAAGTACGAATAAAAAAAAATTTAAATATATAATATATATATATATTATATTATATATATATATATATATATATATATATATATATATATATAATATATATATATATATATATATATAGTATATAATATATATATATATGCACTCAGTATGAGCGCATACCTCCTGCCGAATATTTCACCAATTGGTTGCCATGGCAACAGTTGTCAATAGATTTCATCTAAAATTAAATAAATTCCTCCTTATACCAAATAGACTTGGTATACTGAGTTTGGTCCAAATCTATTCGTAACTTTTCGAGAAATCCTGTACACAGACAGACAGACAGACAGACAGACAGACAGACAGATCGGGGTGAAAACATAATCCCACCAACTTCGTTGGCGGAAGTAAAGATTGATTTAGATAGCAATACGAAAAGGTGTTTAGGAATAATCTCAAAAACAAGTAGATAATTCCAGCCATAAACTGATTAGAAAAAAATGTTTATTCGAAGATGAAAAGATTGTCGATTGAGATGGTTTACGATAACCTTGCATGCACGATCCACCATCACCACCACTACCACCACTACCACCACCACCACCGTCATTCAGGAATTCCTCAAAGTTGAAATCAAAATGAAAAAAATAATATGACAGCAATATGCGTTAGTGATCTGAATTCGAAAAGTTTACTGATATCCTTACAGACGAGACTTTTTTTTATTCATTTTCATTTCTTCTCCTGCTCGTCTCCAGAAATGGAAAATTTGCCGTCCTTCCCTCCCTTCCCCCTTCCTTTTCCCCTTGTGACTCCGTATTACTCTTCCACTCGGATGTGTCTCTTATAGGATTGCATAGAACGAAGGAGTATCTTCCAATGTCTTCCTTCCTTCCTTCCTTCCTTCCTTACTTCCTTCCTTCTTTCCTTCCTTGCCTCCTTCCTTCCTTTATTCCTTCCTTCTTTACTTCTTTCCTTCTTTCCTTCCTTACCTCCTTCCTTCCTTTATTCCTCCCTTCTTTACTTCTTTCCTTCTTTCCTACCTTTATTCCTTCTTTTCTTTATTCCTCCCTTCTTTACTTCTTTCCTTCTTTCCTACCTTTATTCCTTCTTTCCTTCCTTCCTTCCTTCGTTCCTTCTTTCCTTTTTTTCTTTTTCCTTTTTTTTCAAAAAAGAAAAAGGGAAAAAGGGAAAAAAAAAAAAAAAAAGGGGGGGGAAAAAAAAAAAAAAAAAAAAAAATTTTTTTTTCCAAAAAAAAAAATTAAAAATTTTTTATTTTTAAAAAAATTTTAAATTAAAACCCCCCCCAAGGGGGGGAAAAGGGGGGGGCCCCCCCTTTTTTTTGGGGGGGCCAAAAAAAAAAATTTTTTTTTTTTAAAAAAACTTTTTGGGGGGAAAAAAAAAAAATTTTAAAAAAAAAATTTTTTTTAAAAAAAAGAAAAAAAAAAAAAAAAAATTTTTAAAAAATAAAAAAATTTTTTAAAAAAAATTTTTAATAGAAAAAAAATTTTTAAAAAAAAAAACCTAAATTTTTTAAAAAAACAAAATTTTAAAAAAAAAAAATTTTTAAAAAATTTTTAAAATTTTTTTTTCCTTTTTCCAAAAATTTTAAAACCCCCCCCCCCCAAAAAAAACCCCCCTTTTTTTAAAACCCCAAAAAAACAAAAAAAAAAAATTGGGGAAAAAAATTTTAAAAGGGCGGAAAGGGAAAAATTTAAAGGGGTTTTTTTTTTTTTAAATTTTTCCCCCCCTTTCCCAAAAAAAAAAATTTTTTTTTTTTTTGGGGGTTTTAATTTTTAAAAAAAACCCCTTTTAAAAACCAAAACCCCCTTCCAACCCCCCCCCCCTTTTTTTTTTTTAAAATTTTTTTTTTTTTTTTTTTTTTTTTTTTTCCCCCTTTTTTTTTTTTTTTTTTTTTTCCCCTTTTTTTTTTTTTTTTTTTCCCCCCCCTTTTTTCCCCCCTTTTTCCCCTTTTTTCCCTTTTTCCTTCCCCCTTTTTTTTTTTTTTTCCCCCCCTTTTTTCTTTTTTCCTTTTTTCTTCCCTTTTTCCCTTTCCCTTTCCCTTTTTTCCCCCTTCCTTTCCCTTTCCCCCCCTTTTTTCCTTCCTTTTTTTTTTTCCCCTTTTTTTTTTTTTTCCCCCCTTTTTCCCCCTTTTTTTTTTTTTCCTTTTTCCCCTTTTTTCCTTTTTTTTTTTTTCCCTTTTTTTTTTCCCTTTTTTTCCCCTTTTTTTTTTTTCCTTTTTCCCCCCCCTTTTTTTTTTTTTTTTTCTTTTTCCCCCTTTTTTTTTTTTTCCTTTCCCCCTTTTTTTTTTTTCCCCCCCCTTTTTTCCCCCCTTCCTTCCCCCTTTTTTCCCCCTTTTTTTTTTTTTAATTTTTTTTTCCTTTTTTTTTTTTTTAAAAACCCCCTTTTTTTTTTTTTTTTAAAAATTGGGAAATTTTTTTTTTAAAAAAAAAATTTTTTTTTTTTTTTGGGGCCCCCCTTTTCTCTCCTTTTCCCCCCCCCCCCTTTTTTTTTTCCCCCCTTTCCCCCTTTTTTTTTTTTCCCCCCCCCCCTTTTTTCCCTTCCCCCCCTCCCCTCCCCTTTTCCTTTTTTTTCCTTTCCCCCGGGTTTTTTTCCCTTTTTTTTTCCCCTTTTTTTTAAATTTTTAAAAATTTTTTTTTTTATTTTTTTTTTTTCCCCTTTTTTCTTTTTCCCCCCCCCCCTTTTTTTTTTTTTTTTTCCCCCCTTTTTTTTTTTTTCCCCTTTTTTTTTTTTTTCCCTTTTTCCCCCCCCCCGGGGTTTCCCCCCCCCTCTTTTTTTTTTTTGGGGGCCCCCCCCCCTTTTTTTTTTTTTTTCCCTTTTTTTTTTTTTTTTCCCCCCCCTTTTTTTCCCCCTTTTTTCCCCCCCCCCCGGGGGGGGGAAAATTTCCCCCTTTTTTTTAAAAAAACCCCCCCCCCCCCCCCTTCCCCCCCCCCCTTTCCCCCCCCCTTTAAAAAACCCCCCCCCCCCCCCCCCCCCCCAAAGGGGGGCCCCCCCCCCCCCCCTTTTTTTTTTTCCCCTTTTCCCCCCTTTTTTTTTCCCCTTTTTTTTTTTTTGGGGGCCCCCGGGGGCCCCCTTTTTTCCCTTTTTTTTTCCTTTTCCGGGTTTTTTCAACCCCGGGGGGCCCCTTTTACCCCCCTTCCCCCCCCCTTTTTTTTTTTTTTTTTTTTTTCCCCTTTTTTTTAAAACCCCCCCCCCCCCTTTTTTTTCCCCCCCCCCCCCTTTTTTCCCGGGTTTTTACCTTTTTTTTTCCCGGGGGTTTTTTTTTTTTTTTTTCCCCCCCCCCCCCTTTTTTTCCCCCCCGGGGGCCCCCCCCCCCCCCTGGGGGGTTTTTTTTCCCTCTTTTTCCCCCCCCCCCCCCTTTTTTTTTTTTTTTTCTTTTGGGGGGTTTTTTCCCCCCCCCCCCCGGGTTTTTCCCCCCCCCCCCCCTTTTTCCCCCCCCCCCTTTTCCCCCCCCCCCTTTTTTTTTTCCCCCCCCCCCCTTTTCCCCCCCCCCCCTTTTTTTTTTCCCCCCCCCCTTTTTTTCCCCCCCCCCCCCCCCTTTTTTTTTTTCCCCCCCGGGGGGGGTTTTTTTGGGGGGTTTTTCTTTTCCCCCCCCTTTCCCCCCTTTTTTGGGGTTTTTCCCCCCCCCTTTTTTTTATTTCCCCTTCACCCCCCTTTTCCCTTCCCCTTTTTTTCCCCCCCTTTTTTGGGGGGGGGCCCCCAAACCCCCCTTTTTTTAAAAAAATTTTTTCCCCCCCCTTTTTTCACCCAATTTTTTAAAAAATTTTTTTTTTTTTTTTCCCCCCCCCCCCCCCCAACCCTTTTCCCGGGGGGAAAAGGGGGGAAAAATTGGGGTCCCCCCCTTTTTTTTTTTTCCCCCCCTTTTAAAATAAAATTTGGGCCCCCCCCCCCCTTTTTTAAAGGGGGTTTTTTTTTTGGGCCCCCCGGGGGGAAAAGGGGGGGCCGGGGGGGGTTTTTTGGGGGGGGGAAATTTCCCAAATTTTAAAACCCTTTTTTGGGTTTTTAAAAAACCCCCAAAAAATTTTTTTTTTTAAAAAAAAAAAAGGGAAAAAACCCGGGAAAAAAGGGGGGGGAAAAAAAGGGGGGGCCCCAAAAAAATTTTTTGGGGGGGTTTTAATGTTTTTTGGGGGGCCCAAAAATTAAAAAGGGGAAAAAAATTTTTTAAAAAAAAAAGGGCCCCTTTTTTTCCCCCCCCCTTTTGGGGCCCCTTTTTTTTTTTTTAAAAAAGGGGGGGGGGTTTTTCCTTTTTTTAAAAAAGGGGAAAAAAACCTTTTTGGGAAAAAAGGGTAAAAATAAAAAAAAATTTTTTTTTTAAAAGGGGGGGGAAAACCCGGAAAATTTTTTTAAAAATTTTTTTTTAATTTTTGGGTTTTTAAAAAACCCCAAAAAAAAGGGGGGAAAAAATTTTGGGGGGGGGGTTTTTTGGGGGTTTTTGGGTTTTGGGGGTTTTTGGGGGGGGGGGGGGGGGGGGGGGGGGTTTTTTTGGGGGGGGGCCCCCCCCCCCTTTGGGGGGGGCCCGGAAAAAAAGGAAAAAAGGCCCCGGGGGGGGCCCCCCCCAAAAAAGGGGGGGGGAAAAAAAAGGGGGGGTTTTGGGGGGGAAATTTTTTCCCCCCTTTTTTTTTTTTTCCCCCCCCTTTTTTTGGGGGGGAAAAAAGGGGGGGAAATTTTTTAAAAAAAGGGGGGGGAAGGGGTTTTGGGGGGTTTTTTTTTTTTCCCCCCTTTTTTTTGGGGGGGGAGGGTTTTTGGCCCCTTGGGTGGGGTTTTTTTTTTTTTGGTTTTTTTGGGTTTTTTTAACCCCCAAAAAAAGGGGGGGGGAAAGGGGGAAAAAAAAAAAAAAAAGGGGGGGGGGGGGCCCCCCCCAAAAAAAGGCCCCCCCCCCCAAAAAAAAAACCCCCCCCCCCCCCTTGCACCCAAAAAAAAAAAACCCTTTTTAAAAAGGGACTCAGTAGACAGTAGTTAGTGCAGAGTTATTAGAACTTAAAAGAGGCTATAATACAGGATAGGGATAAAAGGTATGTAGGTATATAAAGTAACAAACTACTCGTGTATCTCACGGCCTCTTGTAGCTTCCTTATTTTCTTATGTTCTTATGTAAGCAAGGCTTACAGAGTTGTTCCTTAGCCCTGGTTTTATGAGTAGTTAGATCAATTATAGATCTTGTTAATAGATGGTATTTTTTTTAGGTTTACAGGAGCTGATTTAAGTGTGTCACCCGGCATTTTACAGTCTCCTTATATTCATGTTATTATTAAAGCAAAGATGGAAAGTATACGTCAGTTATGGAAGACGTAAAAAAAATATGAATATATGGGGGTCGTTTTGTGTGTGTGTGTGTGTGTGTGTGTGGGTGTGTGGGTGTGGGTGTGGGTGTGGGTGTGTGGGTTTGGGTGTGTGTATCGGTCGGCGCCAGATGACCTTTCCGCCTCGGCAGTGTCTCGGTCCCGTCGGCGCGACACCAGCGTGAAGAACCAGCGGGGAATGACTCTTCGGCGGGAGGGAGACGGGGAGGGAAGGGAAGGAAAATGGAGAGGCAGGGAGGAGTCTTTGGGCCAGATTGTTAAATGTCACCTTTCCCTTCCCATGACGGGACCACACGACGAGTTCTCAGCGCTACACGGGGACCCAGGGTAACGTTGAATCCTTCCGCGTCTTTTCCCTTCGTGTAGTCCCGAAACGGTTTAAGGTTGGTATGCTGGAAGGAGTACTATGCCACGTCTGTGCTGTGCAACAATGTATCTCCTTCAAAAAAATCAGTGAAACTTGGTTGGGAAATAATAGTTAGTGTCTCAAAAACAAGGGAAGTGAGTCGTGACTGAATTAATACGAAAATACGAAAACCAGTGTGCCCCGCCACGCCCCACACCGCCCCGCATCTGCCAGCGCGCCTGCCAGACGCCGAGTGCACCGCTCTGCCCAGCCCGCCTGTGTCTCCCGGTGATATTACAAACCACTTTTTATTACGCACATAGGTTAATTTCGTCAACAAACTAGTAAAAAGTAACATTAAGTCACTGAAATGTCTTTAGCTTATCCAATAATGGGATGAAAAGTACAGAGATCAGCGCCCGCGAAGGGAATGCTGAAGACATGGTCTGTGCTTGGTCTTTGTTTCTTTACCTTCACCGCGATGCGACGATATCCGTCGCGGCTCAAAACAGTTTGACGGTATCAATTACGTGACGAAGTAATTGATACCGATGCAAATGTCCTCTTCACCGAAGAGGACATTTGACAATCTGGCCCTCTATCTCGATCCGGTCATAAAAACGTTTATATATTTGATCGTCTTCATAGAATTGGTACGTGTGTGTATTCATCTAGTTGTATTCATTTATTTGTATTTTACAGGGCCTGAGCTACACTCGTATGGCCCCGTCTCCATATCAACATTCTTATCATTCATCCTTAGTCCTTAGTGTTGGCCGAAACCATCACCCCGGGAGGCGTGTCACAAACCCCCGGTTAATACCTGGTACCCATTCACTGCTGGGTGAACAGGGCTCGGGTTTTAAAAGAAACAGCCCATCTGTCTCCGCTCCGCCCGGGGATCGAACCCGGGACTTCTCGATTGTGAGCCGAGCGTGCTTCCCCTACACTACGGAGTACCCGGAGTATGTGTGTGTGTGTGTGTGTGTGTGTGTGTGTGTATGTGTGTGTGTGTGTGTGTGTGTGTTTTATCCCTATGGCAGCACCCCCATCACCCCTAAAAGTTAATATAACCCCTATCTTCCCCCCCTCCTCCCGAAGCAGCTCTCATCCCCTCCCCGTCCTCTTCCTAAATCACCCGCCATGGATCACTCGCCATATCTCGCGTTATCCTATCTGCATGTTGGCGCGGGTGACGGGTGACGGGGGCATGCTTGGTGACGGGTGAAGGGCGTATCGATGCCAGTGCGGGATGGCGCCATGCCAGGATCAATAGCCAGTCTGGAACATCAACCAAAAAGAAGAGTCTTTCTGGCGCCGAAATCTGTGTTGCTGCCTCCGCCCCTCACTTGCCTTCCTCCCGCCTACAGTGACCGCCTTCCCACCAGCCACCCCCGACCACACCCACCCCGCCCACCACGCCCGCCCCGCCCAGCACGCCCGCCCCGCCCAGCACGCCAGCCCCGCCCACCACGCCCACCCTGCCCACCACGCCCATCCAACCCACCGCGCCCACCCCGCCCACCACGCCCACCACGCCCTAGGGTCTTACAAGAGTGGGGCTGGGTTGTCAAGGGTCGGGCCTAGCAAGGGAAGGAAGGTTAAGGTAGATTAGTTAATGTTAGGAGCGTTGATAGCGAAGATTTTTCATGTTTAATTTTACGAACTATCTAACTGAACTAAATAAAAAAAAAGGAATTCCCGGGATTTTTCTTTTATATTGGGGAATTATGGTGCTTTTTTTTTGGTCTTTTATTCCAAATCGGGATTTAATACTATTTTTGAGGTTTGTTTTTTTCCCTTTTCCCCCTTCCCTCCTTTCTTTGAATTTCCTGATATTTCCTCTTCTTTGACTCCCCCTTTAAATTTTTCCCAAAGGGAAAACGAAGTATATTTAAATCAGGGGGTCCGTGGGCCTACAAGGGATAAATATAATCCTAGATTTATTTTTTCACTACCGACTTTGATCTTTTTTTGATTACTCGGATATAGGTGAACATTTGGAAAACCCTAAACACGGGTTTAATCGTTTGGGGGCATAAATTGAAATGTAACATCACAGAAATGGGGGTTATTATTTCCCCAAACTATAGTAAAAAGATTTCACAAGATCAGCACGGAAACAAAGGGCGAATTTGATTGGTTTGCCCCTACTAAAGGGTAATAACCCAAAAAACATGTGAAAACTTTTCATAAAAAAAAAACTCCAATCGGTTTTTAAAAAAAAATTTTCCCAGGGGTAAAAAACGTTTGAATAAAAAAACAGACCCATTTTGGTAAACAAAATAAATTTTAAACCCAAATCATTGGCAAAAAGCGCCGAGCGTAAAATTTTTTTACAAACGATAAAATGCGGACTGCATTCTAGAGAACCCAATGACGTAAAAGGCGTTGCAAAGGTTTAAATTTTAAGACAAAATGCGCGATAGAAAAAAAAAATTGCAAAGGGAAACCCAAAATCAAACCCAAAAAGGTTTTTCGATACGTTCAAAGTAAAAAAAAAACGTAAAAAACAAGTTTTGGGGGGCCCTGAAAAAAAAGAAAAAACATTTTGGGGGAAAATGAAAATAAAAAGTATGGCTTCGTACTCAATGATTTTTTAAAAATGGGGGAAATTTTATTAAAGAAGACGAAGCCCCCATTACCAAACCAAAAACATGTATGGGGGAACTCAAAAGGGTGATAGATGGGAGTAGGAGGATAACAGTAAAACGAAATTCAAAGAATTTCCCAGAAATTTGACCCAGCAAAATCCGTGGGGGGGGCCCGAAATCTCCCGCAAATTACTTCGCGAATTTCCCCGTCCCCCTTTCGTTTTCCATTAAAGATTTTTTCCCTCAATAAATCGCTAATCGAAAAAAATGTTCCTAAATGGGGAAATTTAAAGCAATTTTTACAACCCGGATTTTCCAAAAAAGGGGGAAAAGGGAGCCTCGCAGTAATTATCCCCCAAATTTCCCCCCTTTGATTGTCTGTGATTCTGTTTGATCGCTGTGATTTTTAAAAAGTTTTTTGGAAAATATTTGCCGGATAAAATATGTTTTTTTTTCTCAATGAACAAAACTAAATACAAAAATTCCCAGCAGGGATTTCAAAAAATAAAATGCTGCTTAAAAAACTTACCCCTTTTTTTAATTCATTTATTAAAACTGGGACGCAAAAAACTCCCTAGGTTTATAATATACTTGATTTTCAAAACCCTTCGATATTTTTTCCCCCTAACGATTTTGGGAACCAACAAAGGGGCAAAAAATTTAGGAGGGGCAATTATTTTTCATGGATTGTGTTTGGGCTTTAAAATTTGGGAAAAAACGGGTAGTAAAAAATGGCTAGGCATCTAAATTTTGGTTAGATTTTTACTAGGGGGGGTGCCCCGGGGCTCCGCCCTTGGGGTCCTACCCCTTTTTTCTGATTAGTTTCAACAAAATTTTGGACTGCGGCCCTTGTTCAAAAAAATATCGAAATCTGCAAATGAAACCAAATTAGGGGGGAAAAAGCATAACTAAAAAAAACCCTGCGAACTCAAAACAAGGGTTGCCTCGACAAACTATAAAGTTTGGAGTGTTTAAAGGGTTTTAATTACTTAAATTCCGGGTAAATGTAAAGTAATGAAATATAGAAAACGAAAAACCTAAAATATCCCTATCAAAATCCAAAAAATCTTTTAACTAAAGGGTACGGGCATAAAAGGTTTAGGGTGTCATCATCTTTAATGATCTTAAAATCCTCCCCCCTTTTCCCCTAGCGGGCCAAAAAAAAGGGCGAATATGATTTTGGGGCTTTATTAAACCCAGCTTTGAACATAAAACTCCGAAAGAAATGACAAAAAAAAAATTATACCGTCCCTTGTTAGGGCCCCCTTAGAAAAATGCCCTTTTAATTTTCGTCGCCCTGTTTTTGTAAAAAACAAGCCAAAATTTGGGAAACAGTGGGGAAAAAGAGCAACCAACAAAAACCATTTTTTGCGAAAATTTATCTTTTGAAAGAGAAATGCGGAAACTTAATATTTTTTCCTTAAAAGGGCGTAGAATCCTTGGGGGCTTTTATGAAACCTTTAAGATCCTAAAAAAAATTTGAAAGTCAAATTTAAACAAGACAACCTTTCAGCTTTCCCCCCTCAATGACAACAAGAAAAAGCGGGTTTTAAACTTAAAAAGGGCCCAAAATTTTCACGACAGAAACTCCTTAAAAATGATTTCAATGTTTGAGTTGTTGATCGTGGAACAAGTTTCCAAACAAATGTTGTCGAAGGGCCCGCACAATAACCCACCCTTTTAAAAAAAGTTTACGCGCACTTTTTAAAGTAAATGGGATTATAGTGCCCTGCGAATTCATATATAGTACCCTGGATGATTTAGTGTTGTTGGGAGTTTTTGTACGTATATTTTCCCAAAATCCCATTCTTCTTTACTACGAAACTTTTAGTTCCATCTTTCTTTAGGGCTGGGGATCATTTTTCCAAATGTTTTTCCCTTCATGTATTTTATAGTTTTGTAGTATGGAGTCCAGCCGATACCCCCCGTTATGGGGCCCAAAAAGGTTTCCTGGTGTCTGTTATTACTTGTAAATTCCCCCATGTAAATTTTCCCCCTCCTCCCTTTCCCCCTCCTCCAGGGTCCACTGTAACAGAGCGTTGATTTAAATTCCCACTAATCAAAGTAGGTTTAAAAAGCGCTCTTTTTACGTGGACCCTGTTTTTCTGCCGGGAAACCCTCCAAAGCAGGCTTAAACCCAAAAATATTAAGGAACTTAAATTACTCAACACAAATGCCAGAAAACATTATTCAAGCGTAATGAATTATTGCCCTTCGTTGTTTCCGAAAAGCCAAAATCGTTAGTAAACACTGAGAGTTGGGGTTTTAAAACAAAAGATAAACATTTATTGCTGAAAAAGCCATTCCCGGGTACAAAAACATTCCTAAATTTTTCGTTTCGCATAAAACAGGTGGAGGGGGGTTTATTCCCCTTTCATTAAAGATGATTTTCAAGCAAAACGAAATCGATAAAGTAAAACAAGGGTCATTATGACTTTAGTCTAAAACCCAAAAATTAAGCTTTAAAGGTAAATTTGGGTAACTTTGGGACAAAAAATAAACGTCCCCCATAAACAAATTTTTAAAAATAATTGCCTCCCCCTATGACAGTTAAAGTCCGTTTTTCAACAAAAATTACGACACATTTTTGTGTGGAATTTTAACCTACCTCGAAAACCCGGAATAATTTAATTTTTGCTCATAGTGAAGGGATGCGATGGGGTTTTATAAAAGGTAAAAGAAGTATATTTAAATCGGTGGGCCCTGAGCCTACAAGGGAAAATAGTATCCTAGTTTAGTTTTTACTACCGACATTTATCGATTAGGGGAGCATTTGGCAAACAATGATCACAGGTTTTTTCAATTTCGGCATAAAATTGGGAATGTGCCCTCACAGAAAAACGTTTATCCCAACTAAATTTCCCAAACCCAACAATAAAAAAGAAAATTTCACGAAGATCACCGGTACTAAACGAAGTTTTATTTGGGTTGACCTACTAAACGGTAATAACGCCGGGAAAAAAAAAGTGTAACTTTTTTCATAAAAAAAGTCCAATCGGTTCAAAAACAATATGTTTTCCCAGGGTAAAAAACTTTGAATAACATAAACAGACCCTGTTGGATGACAATGAGATTCAACAAACCCATCGGCAGAAAGCGCCGGGCGTATAAGGTTTACAAACGATCAAATGCGGACTGCATTATAGAGACTACAATGACGGTAAAGCGTCGTTGCAAAGGATTAATTAAGTCAAAAAATCCGCGGGTATGAAAAAAAAATTGCAAAGTAATCCAAATCAAACTCGAAAAGGTTCTTTCAATACGTTCGAAGTAAAAAAAAGTCAAAACATGTATTGGGCCACTGAAAGATAAGAACAACATCGGGGGGAAATTTAAAAAGAGGATGGGGCCGTACTCAATGACTAATTTATGCGGTTTATTAAGAAGACGATCTCCAATACCAGAACCCAAATAACATCTTTGCGGGACTCGAAAGTGATAGATTGGTATTAGGAGAGATAACAGTAGACGAAAAAATCAAAGTATTTGCGAAACCTAACCCAGAAAAACCCCGTGGGGCTTGACGAAATCTCGCCGAGATTAATTCGCGAATGTCTATTTCAACTTCGCTCTTATTAAGACTATTTCCACATATCGCAAATGGACAAAATGTTCCTAGTATGTGGAAAGTAGCTAATGTTACAGCGATATTCAAGAAAGGGGGTAAAGCCTCGCAAGGAATCATCGCCCAAATTTTAGTCAAACGCCTGTGATTGTTAAACATCTGGAAAAAAATTGGGGGACCCAAAAGGGGCTTATCTCGATGAAAATAACTCTTTTTTAAAACCCCCAACCATGGTTTTTCGAATAAGGATCCTGCTTAAAAAACCTCCTTTTTTTTTTTCAATGTCATTTATTAAAACTGGAAACGCAAAAATTTTCCCCTTGGATATAATATCCCTTGATTTTCAAAAGGGCCTTCGATACACCCTCCCCAAAAGCCGACTTTGGACAAAGAAAGGGCACATGGTTTAGGAGAGCAGTTATGTACAGGGATTGGCGTTTGGGTTTTTCCCAATTTTCGTAAAAAAACGGTGAAAATAAAGGGGCGGGCATCTAATGGTTGATTTTACTATTGGGTGCCTCAGGGCTGGGTCCTGGGTCCTACTTTTTTTTCTGAAATATAAAGGGTCTGGTTTTGAGGACTTGTCTCTAAAAAAACGAAATCTGCAGATGAAAACCAAATTTTAGGCGGTAAAGCATATATGAGAAAACTGCGATCTCTTAAATGTGACTCGACAAACTATCATTTGGAGGGGAATAAATGGCTTTAAAATTCAATTCCAAATAAATTTAAGAAATGCTTGGGCCCCAACGAAAACCCTCAAAAAATAACTAAAAAATCCCAAATTTAAAATCATTAACTGAAGTAAGCAGGAAAAGGATTTGGGTGTCATCATCATAATGATTTTAAAAACCAGCCCGCTTTGGGCCTACTGCCTTAAAAAGGGGCGAATATAAAATGTTGGCCCTTTTTTAAAACGAAATTTTTTAAAAAAAAACTCCAAAATAATGAAAAAACGTTTATACACCCCTTTTTTTTAGGTTTCCCTTAAAATATGCCGTTCAAATTCGGGTCCCCCTTGTTTCGAAAAAGTTTCAACCCCAAAATTGGAGTTAGTGCAAAGAAGAGAAACCCAAAACCCAAAGCCCAAATCTCTGCGAAACCATCTGGAACTGCGGAAATTTAAATATTTTTTCCTTTAAAAAGGATGAGAACCCGGGGGGGGATTTGGGATAGAAACCTTTAAGTCCAAAACAATTTGTGCCCAAAAAAATCAAGAGAACCAAATTCAAACTTTCTCCTCAAGTGTAACAAGAAATAAGGGTTTTAAAAATATAGGGTTATCGTTGCTCCAGTTTCTCCGAAATATTATTTCAATTTAGGTTTTTTTGATCAATGGAACAAGCTACCACAAATGTTTTTCGAGGCCCAGCCCAATAACAAACATTTAAAAACAGATTTGGGAGAAAACGTAAAGAAAAGGGGTTTTTGTTGCCCTGCGAATGCATATTTTAGCCCAAAACGAATCGTTTGTGATAGTGGGAAAGTAGAAATTTAGTATCTTTTCTATCCTTTCATTCCTCGCTACAAAATTTCCATTTTTTCTATCCTATTTAGGGACATGGTATCTTTTTCCAAAACTGTTCCTCTTACATGTAGTTAAATATTTAGTAGTAGTAGTAAAACAAACCCTAGTTAGGGCCCCATAGGTCTCCGGGTTGCCCGGGTTACTCCAAATGTTTTCCATGTATTCCTTCTCCCCCCTCCTCCTCCTCCCCTCCTCCTCCTCCTCCTCCCCTCCTCCTCCTCCTCCTCCTCCTCCTCCCCCTTTCCCCCCCGAGCGAAATAAAGTTTAAAAGGGCAAATAAAAATGGGGACTGCGATTCTAGAGAATAAAAATGCTAAAACGCCCTTTGGCAAGGGATTAATTAAAAACTAAAAAGATAGAAATTAAAAAAAAATTTAAAAGGAACCCAAAATCAAACCCGAATAGGTTTTTTAAATTTTTTTTTCGAAGTAAAAAAAACCGCCCAAAACAAGTTTTGGGGCCCAACTGAAGTAAGAATAACATCTTGGAAAATGATAATAAAGCTTTGGAAATTCGTACTAAATAAAATATTTTAAAAATGCTTTTTTTATTAAAGATGACGAAGGTCCATTACCAAAACCCAGAAACCATGTATGCGGGACTCGAAAGTGATAGTTGGAAATAGGAAAAGATAACAGTAGACGAAATTTTTAAAAGGTTTTTGGGG
>JACEEZ010026467.1:0-22106 GCA_016584305.1 Chionoecetes opilio
GCAGGGACCTCAAATTTACTGGTGCTCGTACGACATGTGCCTAAAAATTCACAACCTGGACATGTTAATGATCAGATGCGCAGAACGAGTTGTGGGCAGGGGAAAGGTCTGCGCACCCTCCTTTATCCTACCTACGTACCTCCGAGTGAGGTTCCCAGCGGCGTCCCAAAAGAGTACATACGTTTGTTGCTTGTATGTATTGTGCCTTGTGAGTCGTTTTTAAAGTGATTGCTGGTTTACTTAATGTGCTTATTGTGATTATTTGTGCTCGTCCTGTGCTGTCACACTTTTAAATTAACTGGGTTTGTGTGGTGGTGTGGGGGTGCGGTGGTGTGGTATATAGAGCCCTCTATTGGAGTTTGTTGTGTTTGCTATAGGTTATTTTAGCTTAAAAAAACATGTCTTTTTTTTCTTTTTTTTCTTTCTTTTAATTGATGGGGTCCTGGAACCCAAAACCTATATTTTACCATTAGTTAACTGTTTCGTTATACGAGATTTCGCTTTACGAGTATGCCAGGTGGACCTAACTGCTCGTATCTTCGGGACTTCCCTGTTTTGGGGTTTCCAGCAAATAAAAATTACTGTACCTCCATCTAAAAAACCCCCCCACTAATATTAGGCAAGGAAAAACTAGTCAGTGTCTCAGGAAATGACCGCGCAGTCCTTGTCCATTTTTTACCATGAAAAATAAGTAGAGTTTATTGGAGCATTTGCCCATATAATCACTAACAATATTTGAGTTTTACATTCTTATTCATGATGAAATATGTTGCAGTCTACTCTATAGTATTTGTATCGCAATGATTAGTTTTGAAAAACCTTACTCTCTGGTTAGTAGGAATTAGGTCAAATATATTGGTAGTTAACGTTGTTGGGAGTGCAGGTTGGGTTTTAATTTCCTTTGGGTTATTAGTTTTATAATGATAGTGCTTTATGGAATCATACACGTTATCTTTAATACTCGCAGACTTATCTTTTTTAATAAAAATGCAATATATCTTACATCGTGTTCCTGCCAGTGGCCCCTACTCGGGCATATACCCACAAATTTACCTTATTCCCCATTACCCAAAAAAAAATTTGCTAAATTTCCAGTTTGACACCGAATTCCCTTTGGTGGACGAAACTATTTTTTTTTGATGAGTTTTGATGTGTTGTTTGAAGCAAGATGGGAAACAATCTTCTAACCGTTTCTGTTGCAAATATTTTTTTAAGTGATTTGCGACAAAAAATTATTGAAAAAAAAATTCAACATAACCGAAACCTATACCTAACCTAACCTTTACCTAAAATAAGCTATACCTCCCCCCCCCCCCAAAAAAAAAAAGTGATTGCTACAGAAATGGTTAGCAGATTAATTCAAAACAATCAAAAATCACCAGAAATAAAAGTTATAGTTCCTTGTACAACGTGAATAATAGAGAAATGGCATGCCTACAGTCTCACACACACCATATCAGGCAGGACAGTAACAATAATGACAGTCATGGTCACCACATGTATCAAGAGGTGAATTTGTGGCATTAAAATAACCCAGACGTTTTCGGCTGATGCAGTTGTTTACATATCCCATTTTTGCCGGCGCATAGACGCAGTTTTTTCCCTTTAAAAAGGGAATGCAAAGTTCACCCTCGTCTATGGGGGCCTTTTTTTAGGAATGAGAGGTCGGCAAGAATGCAGAACGCCGGTGGTGTTTTACAAAAGGGGGTCGGGATGATCTGTGATGAGCAGTAGTCACTGAGCAAAAATTTTTAAATGGTTATCAACAGTAATGCAAATACTAAGAAAATTTTGGAGTTTAAGAGAAAAAAAGAGCTGGGGCAACAAGAGCGATTGTTGCTGCAAAAGGGCCGTGTCAATGTAAACTCTCCCCCCCCCCGCCTGCTCCCATTGTAAAACGTTGATATCTCAGGTTTTTGCCGCTTCATCGGGGGTACTTCACTCGGCGCCCCCTCCGCGCCCCCACCATGGGCCCATTACCGCTCGACTCCCCCCCGACCCGGGAAAAGACAAACATTCCGCATATTAGATGTCCCCTTTAAAACCTCTTTCGCCCGGGGCCCACACAATTTGACACAACGTTGGAAGGAGATGTAGGGGCAGAAAATTGAGGGAAATTTTTTTGCGGAAATGGTTTGTTAAAAAGGGAATAGTAAACAAAGAGCTTTTAAAAGTTTTTTTTAAGGAGTTTTGAGGGGTGGAGTGGGGTATATTTTGGGGGAGTCTGCCCATACACCAAGGATGGAAAAAGGGGGCGTCGTGGTTTTTGTTGTTTTTTTGCGCGGTCATTGTAAAATTTTGGGGGAAAGAGTGGGGGGCGGTGTGTCTTGTGTCCTGTGCCTGACTGTTTCCCCTGGCTGTGTTGCAGTTTGTCGAAAAGGGAAAATTTAGTCTGGTCAGGTCACCCTGGGGCCCTCTAATCCTGGTCCCAGACAGGGGGGGGGCCTAGCCGTGCGGTGTGTTGTGCATGGTGTTTTAGCCCCGCTACAGTGTAAGCAAGGGGGGTGAGACAGCATAGGCCTTTGTCCCACCTCGCCCACCATCCTCACCCCTTACCTCTACAAAAGGGAAACTGTTAAAGAGGCTAGAAAAGGGCGCAAGGTTCGTAGACGGGAAAAAGTTTTCCCACCGGTAACCAAGACCAAGACCCATCACAGGGGGCCCACGTCCGCCTCAAGGCCGAATCCACCATACCATCATACAGGGCACCGTTCTCCATCCTTAAATTTTTACATTCAAAAAATAGATGTGTTCCCCAAAAACGGTTCACTCCCGTCCAGCTCCAATACATCACTTCCTCACGAAACGGTTTCGGGGGAAAAATTTTTTAAAACGTAATAGACTGTCCCGTGCTGATATTGTCTTTTTCTCAGGTTTTTATGTCCCCAAAAACAATATTTTTTAGAGTTCAACCCTTTTCTTCACCCAAACAAATGCTTTTAATGCAAATTTCTTAAAACCATGCCCTGAGGCACCATGCCTGCTTAGAGGTGACGGGAACGCCGAAAATGAGGGGAACCGGACGAATAGGGGTAAATAAAAGCAGGGCTGACGGAACACTCCCGTGATTTCGGTGTAAACCAGCCTTCACTTGAAACCTTCCTGAAAAAGACTAATCAACCCTCGCGCTGTGATAGATTCATAGGGTAAACCGGGCAAAAATTGTCGTCCAAACGGTGCCATTCAAAAATTTACAAAATAAAAACAAGGTAAGATGGTTACCTTACGTGTTACCTAAATACCTTCGTGAATTTTTTTTTTATTGGACAACCACCCTTTTGAGGCCGAAACTTATCCTCCTGAATTTTTGATGTGTTTTTAATTAAACCTGCTCTCGTTTTTGGGAAAAACAATGTTTGTTTACATGGGGGGGGCCAAACTGGCAACCGCCCCCCCCCGGTCCGCCCCCAAAATTGCTACGCTTTCACTGCCCTATCATTTGGAAATTTTTGTTTTTTTTTTTTCTCATCTGTACAAAAACCCAAAACCCCCCTCTAACCTAACTAATCTATTTAACCTAACCTAAATTTCTGGCTGAAAAACGGTAGATTTTCTGTACTACGTGTGATGCCATTATTATAATTGCGCCATGGGAAATGGGCTCACAAAACTCGAATGAAGAAAGATAACGAGAGCGGGAAAGTCCTAGGACTTTTGAAAGCCACTACCAAATAATACCAATTCTATACTGCAAATTTTTACTAAACACAAACGAAAGCAACAAAGGCAACCTCTAATTAAAATCTAAAATATAGTCATAGTAGCAAAAAATTTGAATTTAATTCGTGGGGGGGCCCCCGCAATATATTATTATTTATGGCCCATTTTGGTTTCCCCGTCTTCCTTTACATTTTACTAGTATAATTTTTCATTCACATTCATTACACTGTGAAATTTTATTTAGGGACATGCCAAATCATTTGCTTTCCCCTACAAAACCTTTTTTTTTTTTAAATTTTGCTAAATTTACAAAACAAAAATTTTCCCCCAAAAACACCAATATTTTTTTTCTCAAAAACCCCCTTTTAAAAAAGGGGGGGCGTTTATGCGGAGGTGCCCCTCTGATGCGCCGGCAAATACGGTATTACGTCAAACCTCTATATAACGGGCTAAAGGGGGGGAGATGGGCCGTTAAGCCAGTTGTCCGTTATAGCAAGGGATTTTCACAAGGGTGGAAAATATATAAAAAAAAAAATTGTGAATAAATGAGAAATAATCACACACAACCCGATGTTAGTTTGTTGGGAGGTAAAATGATGGCACTACGCGAATTTTTGGGCCCTCCTAACGTGAAATAAATGAAAAAAATTCAAAAAAACCGACCAGTAGCAAGTTCGGAGGTAAACAGGACTAGCGCTACTCAGAGTTTGGCACCCGCCCCAGCTGTTCGGGAGGTATTAGGAAGGTAGTAATATCCAGCCCCTCTTTTACTGTTTTCTTTTTATTTGAATGTAGACAAAAATTCACATTTGAATTGTTTTATTCATACACAAGTAAGTATAAAATATTTTCAGGCGCCCCCGCCGGGGCACGCGGCCGCGGCAGCAGCAGCACATCAGCAGCATCTGAAAATTATAATCCCCCCAAAAAATAGATAAAAAGGAAAAAAAGTCCCCCTAAATTTGATGGGTTACCCCCAAAATTTTTGATGCTTCTCTCACCTTTGGTAGTCAACTCAAGCCTATAAAAAGAAAAAAATTCTACGACCGATTCAGCGGGTTTCCAAAAGTATTTTTTATTATCATGACTAATGCTTTTATTATTATTTTATAGGTTGTGAATGCATTTTCTTAACTGTCATATTTGGTCAGTGTAGACTGCGTGCCCCCTTAAATAAGGGTGATTTGGGGTGTTGGGGTGACAGGAGACGTACAGGGGCCACCCAAAACCCTAAGCACTATTTAAAACAATACACACCTTCTAAATAAACCAAACCAAAACCGGGCCCTTTCCCTTTTTAACATAAAGGATACTAAAACCCCTTAAAAACCCAAGCTTTCCCAAAGAAAAAATGAAAAATTACATTAGTTGTTTTGATAATTTGACGGCGAAAACTTTGATATCAAAAAAAAAAAAAAATTGTCACCAAATGGTCCATTCATCCGAAGCCCCGTTACATCGGGGTCCGTTAATCGGGGTTTGACTGTAAATTTACTGAAGAGACTGGACTGGAGTATTTTTGACATCATCATCACCACAATAACACTGGGAAAATATTTTAAAAGGAAAATATTGGGAAAAGAGAAACGCGGGCCCCCCATCCTGGTTTTTTTTCGGGCTTTTGACAACTGGCTACCCTTTCGGCTCCGTGTTGTTTTTGTTTAACTAGCATTTCAGTTTTTTCCCCAAATTTTACGGGATGGAATATTTTTGTTAAAAAAGTGCAGAGAGGTGCCCAAAAGAAAAAGGGATGCGTACTTTAGTTAGAAGAGATTAAATTTTTAAAAATTACCTCACCGAGAGACCAGAGAAAAGGGGCGATCTGATAGAATTTTTTAAGGGGAAAAAAGGGGATTTAAAAAAGGAAGGTAGGAAATTTCTTACGGTTTTTTAACCAGGGTGAAAAAGAAAAAGGTTTTCAAGCTGGGAAAAGCGTAGATTTGAAAGGAAATAGGGAAAAACTGGTTCCAATAGGGGTGAATGAGGGGAATGGTCCAGTAGGGGGTATTAGTGGGGAGTTTTGGGGAGCTTTAAAGGGGAGCGGATGGGTTTCTGGGGGGGATGAAAGGTGGATTATAGTGTTGGTGACAGGAACTACCACTTGGGGCCCCGCGCCTTTGGTTCCTTATTTTTATGTTCTTATTTTCTTATGTTCTTATGTTTTTTTTTCCCTTCAAAATATACCTTCAGTTTTCCCTAAAAGTGATAACACTTGCTGAAATGTGTTTTATACTATTTTGTGTATTGTTTGCAATGTTTTTTCGTTATTTTTATTTTGGCTCCTACCCCTTGTTCGTTTTTGTTTCAGAACCAAACGCGACAAAAAAAGGTCTTGATCCAAGACGGGGTTTACGACAAAAAACCCGGCCCTAAGCTCCTGTCCCACCCTCTCTGCCTAGACGTTACATTTTATCTATAAGCCTTTCCCTCTGATCCTATAGTTTTGCATTCCCCAGACTAGTCCTACGTTTTTTTCTCTCCCACCCCCGCAGCTAAATTGGTTCTCCAGTTCCCTGTTTCCCTTCCGTTGATTTCCAAAGGGGCTGTTCTTGCTTCATAAAGTAACTTACTCCCCAGTCTCTACATGCCGTACCCCCTCTGGTTCTGCTTCCCCTGTACCCTGCAATGTTTTTATTCCTGGGCCCTTCCTCCTGCCATTTAACTACCCATTTTTTCTCAATTTTTTTTTTGATTCATTTTCTCCCTCTTTTTTCCATTCCTCTCCCACTTTCTCTCCTTTTCCCCTCTCTAGTTTCCTTCTTCCAGTGGAACTTTATTTATTTTCCCGGGATTTTTCTTTTCCCTCTATCTTTGTAAATTTTTTTTTTTTCTTTTGGAACCCATTTTTTTCCCTTTTAAATTTTCCTTTCCCTAAGGGCTCCATCCCGTCTCCCCTTTTTGGCCTCTACAGAGTGCTCCTACAAACTGCCCGTCCTCTCTGCCCACTGTGTTCTGAGCCTTCCCCCAAATTATAATTTCCTTCCCTGTAATGATCACTTCTGACCCATACAACAATAAGGGGCACCACACCCTTCCATAAACTCCCGCCGCCTTTATATTTTTAATGACTCTGCTACCACCATTTAAAGAAAGTTGAAGAGCCTATGAAGTGCGATGCTGGCTGCCTCCTCCCTTACTCGCCATCTAAAGTGTGTTGACTCCCTCATGTTTTTTGGGGAAAGGTCACACCCTAATACCCTTTCATTTGCCATATCCTTGGGAAAACCTAGGATAAGAAAGGTGTAAAAATTTTAGCCTCGTTTTTTTTTAACTTCGTTCTCGTCTTGTTTATTTCAAATCAATTTGTATTTCCTTTGTAATGGCAGTTGTAGTCATTTTTTCCTGCGCTGTCAATGATGAAGAGCAGAGTAAGGTTTATGCCAATACATATAGTGAACTGCGGGAAATAGGAATGTAACTTATGCATGGCAAGGCTACTTTTTTTAAGTAATCAGCAGAGAAACCTTTAAACCCTGGATACATTTTTTGAAAGTCACACCTGCACTGCCAACCCAAAAACTGCTGGGGCCATTACTCCCTCACAGAACACAGGGGCAGGCTCCCACCACACATGTAACACAACAGCCCCCCCCACCACCACCCATTGCCACACAGGACACACACCCACAGGCCCGGGTACAACCACACTTGTCCACACAACACACCACCTCAAAAGTGGATCTTCACGTGCTGGGCAATATCTTTCTTTGTCTTAAAACACTTGCCACAAACATCACACTTGAACTCTCTTAAACCAGTGTGTCTAAAGGTGGGTACATTGAGATCATAAGTGGTAGCAAATCTTTTCCCACACTCAAGACATTCATAATTATTAACACCACGTGTGTCGCCTCCGTGGTGCAGTGGAGCGGCCTGGCTACGAATCTTCGGGCCCCTGGTTCGATCCCGGCCAGGGCAAGCGGTGACCGCTAAACCCCGCTGTTTTTTCCTTCCTTTCGGGGTTGATAAATGGTACCTGGGGTAACCTGGGGAAGGTTAAATGTGGTAACCCGGAGTCCACAGCCTGTTTCCCGGGTAACGTTCTCACCCACCACAGGCTCTAAGGGCAAAAGCCACGGGATGAGCACCGCATGCCACTGAGCTAGCGATGCTCCCATCTTAAACCTTTTTACCTACTGTGTGTCAGGGTGTGTTTGGGTTTAGGTTACTCTTTTAGCAATTTTTTCCCACACTCTAGACATTCATGATTTTTTAAAAACCACTGTGTGTCAGAGCATGTTGTTGAGGTCACGCTAATAGCAAATTTTTTCCCACACTCTAGACATTCATGATTTTAACACCACTGTGTGTCAGGGTGTGTTGGTGAGGTTTCTCTTATAGCAATTTTTTCCACACTCTAGACATTCATGATTTTTAACCCCATGTGTGTCAGGGTTGTTGGTGAGTTCTCCTAAAAGCAAATTTGTTCCCACACTCTAGACATTCTGATTTTTACACCCCCTGTGTGTCCGGGAATGTCTCTTAAGGTCCCCTCTTGTATTGAATGTTTTGTCACACTCCTGACCTTCCCTGCTCACTGTTGCCTTGTAGCCAGGGTGCCTGCCTCCAGGTGTTCTTGCCATCACACCTGTGCCTCCCACACCGAGGCAGGGTGATCCTGCTGCTTCCGGCCACTCATGCTGCTGCCCGGCCCCCCAAGCCTCCACCGCAGCAATAACCTCGCGGCCAGCAACACATAGGGTGGCCCCGGTCCCCCCCTTGCAGGAAGCCCTTTAAGGGATGCCCGGCCGGCCCGAGATTGCCCCTTAGTGGGTGCAGCAGAAAAACACCCAGCTGGGACTGGTGACCTCACCACCTGCAAAACAGTGGTCCACAGTCAGGTACACAGAGAACCAGCTGGGGACCTGGGTGAACCTCACCACCTGCAAACCAGATTGGTCCCCCCACATTCAGGAACACAAGAGCCCAGCTTGGACTGTAACCTCAGCACCTGCAACAGTGGTCCCCCCCACAGTCAGGAAAACAAACAGAGGGAGCCAGCCTGGAACTGGTGAAACATCAACACCTGCCAACATTGTTCACAGTCCCCCCCCCCCACCACCACAGAGAAGCCAGCTGGTACCCTGTGGACCCTCAGCACCTGCAACAGATGTCACAGTCCAGGGAACACAGAGAGCCAGTTTGGGACCTGTGACCATCACGGCAACCTGCAACAGTGGTCCCCACAGTCAGGAACACAGAGAGCCAGTTTTTGGGACTTGTGGGAACCTCACCACCTGCAACACGTGGGTCCCCCCCAGTCAGGTCACACAGAGATCCCCAGCTGGGAAACACTGTTGGGACCCCGCCTCACCACCCCTGCCCAACGTTGGTCACAATCAGGACACAGAAGCCCAGGCTGGGAACCCCTGGTTTGACCTCAGCACCATGCAAAACAGTTGGTTCACAGTCCCCCCAGGAAACACAGAGAGGCCAGCTGGGACACTGTGGACCTCAGCACCTGCAACCAGTTGGGGGGTCCCACAGTTCCCCAAGGAACACAGAGAGCCAACTGGGAACTGTGGAATTCTCAGCAAAACCTGCCAAACAGTTGTGGTGTTATCACAGTTCCCCCAGGACACAGAAGAAGCCAGCCCTGGGACTGGTGAGATTTCTCAAGCATCCTGCAAACAGTGGTCAACAGTTCAAGGGAGCACAAGGAAGTCGGACACAACAAATGTTAATAAAAAATAAATAAATACAAATAAAAAAAAAAAAAAAAAATTCTGATCTCAATGTTTGTCCGGCCTATTGAATCTTAATTGTTTTTTTATATATTTTTTGTTATCCTATACTTGGTAAAAATGTTTTTTTTTTTTTTTTTACACCAGGACAGAATTTGCCCTACACAATTGGGAAAGTGTGGGGGTTTTTCCCTGGTTTCACCTTTAGTGAATTCTAAGAAACAGTTTCTCTCCTATGGAAACCATTCCGTTCCGGAAAATCACTACTTTTTTTCCGAGGAATATAAGAGAACGTTTTATAATAGGAAGGAGTGTATAGGGAGAATATTGAAAATTTACACTACCCTAAACCCCGACCCTTTTTTGAACATCACTAATCCTACGCTAATTCCGGCCGCTTTTAACCTCCCTAACTAAAGCCAAATCCTCAATTTAAAAAAGCGTCAGGCGATGCCCAAAAAGGTCCACAAGAAGTAAAAAGAGTGGTGGCCGAAATGTAAAGCACTTTTTTGTCCCCCTCCCTCCGCCCCTCCCTATAAAACAACATGTCCCCCCCCCCCCATTTATCTTCCAAAAGTATGATTTTTGCCGACGGAAAGTCAATAAGGAGGAATGTTTTTTTTTTTTTCCCTAGAAATTCCAATTAAAGGTTAAACAAAAACTCAACAAACTCCCCTAACTGTGTAAGGCATTTTTCGGTCTAGTTGTAAAATAAATACCTAAACCAATAGACCACTGTATACACCTGGACCCCTATGAAACACCTGTTCACAAGCCGACATATTGTTTTGAAATTGCGGGGCCTGGCCATAGGGGCCTGCGGCCCCGCCGACCAAAGAGATAATAGTGGTCCTAATGACCCTAATCATATAGACTGGTTTTAATCGTTTTTTTTTTTATTATATGCGCCTATTACTTGTAAAATCTTCGTTAAATGTTTTGGTTCTATATTTTTTATCAAATAAAAAAACAGTAAAAACACGCCTAGAAGAAAATGCCATTACCAGACTAAATGAAGAAATATGCCATGAACTTTTTATTAATAATTCACTTAAACTCCTTTCGCCCCATTTAAACTTTTGGCGAGGTCAACTTTTTTTATCAGGAAGGGTATCAATAGAAGCGGCAATTTTTTTATTGAGCTTTCCATTGTTTTTTTTTATATTTTTCCGTTAGCCTAATAAAATTAAAATTGAACCGATGCTAAATTAGCGTTTTTAAAATAAAATAAATTAAAAATTCATCAATCTGGTAATTTTCCCCCGTTTTGAAAATGAATGTTTTTTTATTTATTTAACTTATTATTATTTGAAGTTTTGTTTTCCTGATAAATTGAAATTAGCCAACCATGTTAATTAAATTTTAAGCGTTGACCTAAATAAAATAACCTCAATCAATCGGAAAATTGAACCCGATTTTTTGGATTGAATTTTTTATTTATTTTAGTTACGCCTAATTTTTTTATGCATGGTTTTTTTTCTAATTAATTTAATCAAATAATAAATAACATTAATTTTGTCAATAAAAATAATAATAATTAGAACAACAATTAAGGTAAAAATAGATCAATACCTATAGGGTAATAATTGGGACAGACCTGGCGCGCTGCTTTTCCTAGACACAGACTAATTTTGTCCCTGGCCTACAATAGGGGGGGCTTTTGGTTTTATAATGGTGAATAAAGTTTTTTGTTATTTTTTTTTTTTGCGCAACGCCCATAAAAATTTTTTTAAAATTATCACCGAATTTTTATGGTACCGTTTTCCATTTTAAAAACACTGAATCCTTCCATTAGAAAAAAGTCACTACAACTTGTCCCCGGGCGAAAGTTATCAGGGTCCTAATAGGTTTTTTTTAATGAAACCCATAACCTAAACCTTATAGGTTTTTTAATTAGAAACCCCTAGAAGGGTTTTAGGTTTTCAATTAAAATGTTTTAAGGTTATATTGAATGCCTTTTTTTTTTTCTGATGGAGATTTTTCCGTGTGTTTTTTTTTTTTTTTAATGGAAACGGTACCAATAAAAAAATTCGGTGATAATTTTTTTTTGTTTTTTTTTTATGGGTTTTGTGGCACAAAAAACGAATCTCTATTAGAAAAAAAACGGTTAAGTTTTTCCTAGTGGTTTTTTTTTTTGCCCCAGACCTCTGCCACTTCCCTCAAACAAGTTTTTTTTTTTTATTGGGGACACCTGTTGGGGAAAAAATGCGGGGGTTTTTCGGAGTGGGGATTAAATTAAAATTGGCGTCCAGAAACACGTAATTTAAAGTAATCGTCCCCCCCAGACCATTTGCATCATTCCCCCTGAATTTTAATGCAGTCCCCCCCAAAATAAAAGCCATGATCGAGGGTAAATATCACAATATCCTTGTCCCCCAACTTTTTTTGGAACATCCAGTCACCCTGGTTTTTTGTAAATGAATCCGCATTTCAAAATTTTGAAAGTCCCACCGAGCCCTCTCAAAAACCACAACTGGACGACCAGTAGACCGACGGACCCTAAAAAAAGTGACGTTCCCAAACGAAGCAAGGTAAAAAAACGCCATCCCAGCCCCTGAGCCAAACAAGAATATGATACCAACACGGGAGACTCAGAAAAAAAAATATAGTACGTACTACTAGAAGAAATTTTTGGGGGGTTTCTGATAATTATTATTTTTTTGGCGACTATTGGCATATTACCTTGCATCCTTGTCATGGGTACAGCAAGAAAGCTGTTACCTTTTTTCCAGAGAAGCCTTAGCAACCCCATTTGTTTTCCGACCTTAACGGCCAGTTATGTTTGAGTTTGCAGCGCCGGTGAAGCGTGGCGGGTGAGTCCCCCCCGCGGCGTGGGTGAAAGCCCATTGGTCTTAGCACCAAGCGCCTCTCACCCGCCACTCAACCGGCGCGGCAGCACACATATCCATGGCCCAAATATGTCGGACAATGGGGTGCTAAGCTCTCTGGAAAGGTGCAGTTTTTTCTTTGCTGTACTCATGAGGGATGCAAGTATATGCCAATATCCCAAAAAAAAAAATATATCAGAAAAAACACCCCAAAAAACATTTCCCTTCAAAGTTACTATAATTTTTTTTTTTTTTTTTTCACGAAGTCTCCAGTGATGGTAATTGTGCCCAGGGCCCTGGGAGCTTCCTGTTTTTTGTGACGTCCAAACAGCAATTTTTTTTTTCCCCGGGCACGGTTTGGGAATGGGTTCCCCCCTGTTTTTGTTTTTTCACGCGCGTTTTTTACAAAAGTCCCATGTTTTTTTTTTAGGGGAATAAGGCGTTGGAAAATTAATGATTTTTTTTTTTGTGGATTTTAGGTAATTTTTGGAAAATGAACTTTCAAACCACAATTTTAGTGCACGAAAAAATGGGGTCTGGAAAACGATTACTTTTTAAGAGGTTTGTGGGTTAGGGGCTTAAAAAATTCCCCCTAGATCCTAGGGGAATTTTCCCCTTATATCATTTAAGAAAAATTTTTGCCTAACCAATTATTAAACCCTAACCTAGCCAATTTTAACCAAACTTTAGCGGGGGGCTTGGGACCCACCAATCACGACTAACCCTTAACCAAATCTTAACCTAAGCTAACCCTAACCCAATTTCTACCTAACATAACCAAAATCGTTAACTAAACCCTCCTAAGCCGGGGGGTTTGGGGGGGTTTTTCCTCACACTTTTGGGTCATCATTCTGTGAAGGAATCGTCCCGGGTTTTTCACGATGGTTCCTCTGGAAACCTCCAAGAAGAACAATTCCAATTACTGTTTTATTTTCCCTTAGATCTTAGGGAAATTTTTTTCAACACCCCTAACTTTCAAAACTATGTGGTTTTTTGATGCATATTTTGTTTGTACCCCAGCCAAATATCCCGCCCATTCCCCCCCCCCCACCCAGGTCCCCCCCCAATGCTTTTGTTTTTTTTGTGGACGGGGGGAAGCAAATGGGCAAACACTAAATAAATACCATTAATTTTGTTTTCCCCACCGAAAAAAACCTCGCATTAACCCCAGGTCCCCCCCCCCCAAGCTTTGTTTTGGGGGACAGTGGGGAGAAAGGTAAAATGGGGGCAAAACCACTAAGAATTTTTTTTACCTACAGTTCCTCCCATAGGTATTAGTATTTAGTAATTTAAATTAAATGCATTCAATGGTTATTTTAGTGCCCAGCTTCTAGATACGGACAATGCCCAACTAGCCGGTATTTCTTGTTTGGCTATAGATACGGGGCCCGCCCCTGGGATTTTCATATCGGTGGCCAAGAAACGAATCAGGCATCTCTAATTAGGGTGGGTTTTTTAGGCGGTACACGTTGGGGTAGTTTAAGCGTCCATACAAAGCACCACCACACACACACACCCTAAATAATGATACACAGTAATCGGGTTTTCTCAATTCATGATGGGCTTTGGCAGAGTCACAGTTTCGTACAAAAAGTTTGTTTTCCGTACACCCAAAAAAGTTTTGTTACATAATCTATGTTGAAACACCATAGTCCCCCCGTTGTTCGTACACACCCTCCAGCTCAATCGCTAAACTAACTTTACATCAGAAAGCTTTGAGGAGATTTGAGATGAATGCCTTTATTTCCTTGTTCCCATGAAGAAGGAAGAAAACGAAAAGACTTACCTTACAAGCAATAGAGGTCCATTTTTAAGGTTAAACAGCCAAATTCTTCTATGCCTACGCCCAAAAAGGAAGCTCCAAGAAAAGAATCTTCAATAGGTCCCCTTTCTGAAGGAAAATGGAAGATTTTTTTTTTTGAAAGGCGAACCCCAGGGAAAAATGCCAAGGATGCTCAAACAGCAGTCACGAAGATTTGCCCTTACCAAATCCCACCAAATTGAAGCCCCAGAAAACATTGAACGGACCCTCTCCTACTTTTTCCTTTTGGTAGTAGCCATCCAAAAGCCCAGAACACCCTGCCTTTACGTCCAGTAACTTACACCAACAGAAAGAAACATCCCTCGCAGCCATTAGGGTTGATAAGGTTAAATGTCAACAACACCTTCCCGCTGCAAAGGGCCAGATGGGCTTTCCATGCACAGCTACTTTTTAACACCTGTAAACTGTGGGTACCTGTTTTAAACCAATTATCTCTGTGGTGGCGCGGGACTTTTTGCCACAATTATTATACTCGCCTAAACAAACCTTGAAAATGTGTATCAATGTATATTCCGCCATATATTTTTGTTGCAACCGCTTAATTTTTTTTTTTTTTTTTTTTTTTTTTTTTTGCCTGAAGTCCTTGTGGGTTATGTTTGTATGCTTTTGGTAAACTTGCCCAAGATGAAGACGTTTGAAGGGTTTTATGCATCCAAGGATTGACATGGTAAACAGCGTCGTTTCACAAAAAAACAGGCCCGCAAGGGTTCCCCCTTCCTCCCCCCTCTAATCTCTCTGCCGACGCGAATAGGGAGAAGATCTGGTCCCAGCAACCATTTCCAAAAACCCTTTCCACCCGTGCTGGTTCCCCCCCCACTGGGTCAACTGAGGCCTTATGCGTGGAACCCCTGTGTCATTCCTCAAAAGGTTCAAGTAAGAGTTTTTGCCAGAATTTCACGCGGCTTGAAAATTAAAGCCCAACACCCTTTTTTTTTTTAATTTTTGGGGCGGCCCGCCCAATTGGGGCCATACTCGCGTTTTTTTTTTCTTAGGTGAGTGACCTAAATGGCACAGCCCCGCGCTTTTTAACGGGTTTAAAACACTGTAAACACCAGTTAGCACTACCACTGAAACTACAGAGTGATAAGTCCCTACAAGCCTTTCAGCAAGTTTGCTGATGATACTAAGTTAGGTAGGATTATTGGATCACAGTCTGACGTAAACATATTGCAGGGAGACTTGGATAAACTTAACGATGAGCATCAGAGGCAGAGGGAATTTAATATTGATAAATGTAGCGTTATGAATTGGTAGAAAAAACCCTGGTAATAGTACACCATAAGCAATGTATCGCTGAAAAGATCAGAAGGTGAAAAAGATCTTGGAGTGAGGGTGAGCCCAGACCTCCGACCTAGGAATCAATGTATTGAGGCCAGAAATAGAGCTAATAGAGTATTAGGATTCATTACCAGAAGTGTTAAAAGTAGAAGTGCGGAAGTTATTCTAAAGCTTTATCTGGCTCTAGTCAGGCCTCACCTAGACTATGCAGTTCAGTTTTGGTCTCCATATTACAGGATGGATATAGGGGTTGTTAGAAAAAGGTGCAGAGAAGGATGACAAAAATGATACAAGGGATACATAACTTTATTTATGAGAGGAGATTGAAGTTTTTAAATTACACCACTCGAGAGATGCAGAGTAAGGGGCGATCTGATAGAAGTTTTTAAGTGGATAAAGGGATTTAATAAAGGAGAGGTAGGAAAAGTTCTTACGGCTTTTAACCAGGGTAGAACAAGAAGTAACGGATTCAAGCTGGAAAAGCGTAGATTTAGAAAGGAAATAGGGAAAAACTGGTTCACAAATAGGGTGGTGAATGAATGGAATGGTCTCAGTAGACAGGTAGTTAGTGCTGAGTCATTGGGAATTTTATGGGAGTTCATTGAAATTTTTAAAGCTCACGGAGAAAATGTCTCTTAGAATACAATAAGGTAAACAAAACCATGCTCCCTATTGTGTAGGGAAGTTTGGTGCTGTCGTAAAATAATACCTTGAACTTGACTACTAGTTACGAAACGAGGATATTATTTTAAGATAGGACCAAACTTCCCTACACAATTGGCAAATCAATAGTTTCGGAGATATAGAACATTTTAGGTGAGAGGAGGAATACGTCTCCTTGTTTAAAAAATGCCTCCCTCTTCCTCTTCTTGTGACCTGCATCGCTTTTGTTTGGGATTTTATTAACCTTTTTTATTAATGGCCCCAGTTAGGAGGTTAAAGGTTAGGTTAGGTTAGGTTAGGTTAGGTTAGGCAAGGTAAGGTAAGGTTAGGTAAGGTAGCCACGGGTGCGCCTACGAAACAAAAGCGATGCAGGTCACAAGAAGAGGAAGAGGGAGGCATTTTGTAAACAAGGAGACGTATTCCTCCCCCCACCTAAAATGTTCTATATCTCCGAAACTATTGATTTGCGACGGAGAGCTCAAGGAGAAAATGTCTCTTAGAATACAATAAGGTAAACAAAAACCATGCTCCCAATTCGAGAGAACTGTAACGCAAAATGCCAGGGGTCGCTGGCAGTTTTAACTCACTTTTTTGATAATAAGTTGGTCTACTGGAAAACAAAATATGGGGTTATTCCACTGCACTTAAAAAACAAAAGTATAATATTAAGAACGATTTTCTTCTTTTATTTTTATAACCATGCTTTCATGCATCCACACCATGCCTCCTGCTCCCACACCTGCCCCTGCTCCACACCTGCCTCGCCTCATGCTAACACACCCTGCTTCCAGGCCTCACACACCCTGCCCCTGCCTCCCACACCTGCCTCCTGGCTCACACACCTGCCTCTGTCAACACACCCTGCTACTGCCCACACACTCTGCCTCCTGCCTCAACACACCTGCCTCCTGCCTCACCAACACTGCTCCTGCCTCCACACACCCTGCCTCCTGCCTCCAAACAACCTGCCTCCTGCTCACACACCTGCCTCAGCCTCACATCCCTGCATCCTGCCTCACACACCCTGCCTCCCTGCCTCACACACCTGCGTACTGTCTCCCACACACTGCCTCCTGACTTCACACACCCTGCCTCCTGCCTCACACACGGCCTCCTGCACACAACGTGCATCCTGCCGCACACACCCTGCCTGCTGCATCATGCATCAACACACCCGCTTCCTGCATCACACACCCTGCTCTGCCGCACACAACCCTGCCTCCTGCCTCACACACCCTGCCTCCTGCCACACCCACCTGACTCCTGCCTCACACACCTGCCTCCTAGCTCACACACCCTGCCTCCTGCCTCCAACCCTGCCTCTGCTCCACACACCCTGCCTCCTGCCTCCACACACCCTGCTTCTGCCTCCACACTACCCTGCTTCCTGCCTCACACACCTGCTTCCTGCCTCACACACGTGCCTCTGCCTCACACACCTGCCTCCTGCCTCACACACCTGCCTCCTGCCTACACACCTGCTTCCTGCCTCACACACCCTCGCCTCCTGGCCTCACACACCGCCTCTGCCCTAACACACCCTGCCTCCTGCCTCACACACCCTGCCTGCCTGCCTCACACACCCTGCCGCCTGCTCACACACCCATGCCTCCTGCTCACACACCCTGCCTCCGCCTCACCACAACGGCTGCTGCTTCACACACCCTGCCTCATAGCTCATACACATGCCTCCTGCTCACACACCCTGACCTCCTGCCTCACACACCCGCCGCCTTCCTCACACACCTGATCCTGCCTCACCACACCCTGCCTCTGCCTCACACACCCGCTCGGCCTCACACACCGGCCCCGCCTCAAACACCCTGCTTCCTGCCTCACACACCCGCCTCGCTCACACCCCTGCATCTGGCCTCACACTACCCTGCCTCCTCTCACACACCGTGCCTCCTGCTCACACACCCTGCTTCCTGACTCACACACCCGCTTCCTGCCTCACACACCCTGCCTCCTGCCGTCCACACACCCTGCCTCCTGCCTCAACACCCGCCTCCTGCCTCAGACACCCTGCCTCCCTGCCTCACCCCACCCTGCTCTGCTCACACACCGGCTTCCTGCCTTCCACACCTGCATCTGCATCACACACCCTGCCTCATGCCTCACACCAAACTGCCTCCTGCCTCACACACCCTGGCCTCCGCTCACATACCATGCCTCCTGCTCCACACGCCCGCCTCCTGCCCACACACCTGCTCCTGCCTCACACACCCTGCCTCCTGCCTCACAACCCTGCGTCATGCCTCAACACCCCTTCCTCCTGCCTACACACCCTGCTCCTGCTCACACACCCTGGCCTTCCTGCCTCCACACACCCTGCCTCCTCCTCACACACCCTGCTCCTGCCTCCACCACCTGCTTTCCTGCCTCAACACACCCTGCCTCCTGCCTCACACACCTGCCTCCTGCCGCACACACCTGCTTCCTGCCTCACACACCTGCCTCCTGCCTAAACACACCCTGCTTCCTGCCTCAACACCCGCCTCCTGCCTCACACAACCCTGCCTCCTGCCTCACACACCCTGCCTCCTGCCTCACACACCCTGCCTCTGCCTCACAACCCTGCCTCCTGCAGGTGTGTGGAGCAGATGTTTTTTATACAGAAATTGTAATAAAGTCAATTCTGGTTTCTGCGACACTGACTATTCTTTCCTGCCAAGTTTAGTGCGTTTTCTGATGGAGATGAACACTGGCCTGTACCAGGAGTCATGTGAAGTGAGCCAATGTTAGGAGGTTTAAGATCAATGGATGTTTTAAGATCAATGTAGCAATTTTAGGCCCAATGTGATCGATGGAAACGGCGGACCCGAGAATGGTGATGCAAATGACAAAAAAAAAAAAACTGGTTCCGGAAAATAAAAATACTCCATCTGTAAAAAATACTAAATTTAGGCAAGGAAAACATATTTTTGGTTTTTTTTTTTTTTTTTTTTTTTTTTTTTTTTTTTTTTTTTTTTTTTTTTTTTTTTTTTTTTTTTTTGTCAGTGTCTCAGAAAAAGACCGCGCAGTCCTCGTCCGTTTTTACCAGAGTTTCTTACGCACATCAGGAAAATAATACAAAAAAATATACGTTCTACATATAAATTTCTGATATATTTTTAGCTTATTGATTCTACTGTATTATATATTCGTCATCCATATTTTATTTGGTTAACCGTCATTTCGCCCACACGTCATTCGCCGACAGTAAGAGTCAATCGCCCACTCTAAAGTCAATTTTCCCACATGTAAGAGTCAATTCCGCCCACTCTAAGTCAAATTCGCCCCATGTAAGAGTCAATTCGCCACTAAAGTTAATTCGCCCACATGTAAGAGTTCAATCGCCCCTCTAAAGTCAATTCGCCCACACGATCCATGTCACGGATCATGAACTATTCTTCCTATGGCCAGAAAATGGAATGAACCACCAGTAACCTAGGGCGAACAGACTCCATAGTGTGGGCGTATTTTTTTGCCTCGTAATTGACTTGATCGCCGTGGCAAGAGAACGGCAGGCTGGTCTTAGGGTGTTGCATTTAAAAGGGGTGGTCAGTTGTACAAAAGTTGTTCGTTACAAACAAAAAGTGTAGTATATATAAAAAAGTCGTTTCGTATACACAGCTCAAGAGTTGAACACTTGATATAGTTTTACGAACTGGAACCAGGATGTAAGGAAAAAACTCAAAAATTAGTGTACGAAAACAACTGACAAAACCTGGGTACCGAAACTCCCTGTAACCGTCTAAGATAACGGCAATGCAAGCTAGCCGTATTCTTGTTGGCTATAGATACGGCGCCTGAGTCATAGCGTGTAAGGGGACGATCAGACAGCTCGACATAGGTGGTAGGCGTAAACGTGGTAGTTAGCGTCAATACAAGCACACCACACCACACACCCTAAATTAACATGATAAGGTTACAGGGAGTTCGTACACAAAGTTGTTTGTACCCAGTTTTGTTAGTTGTTCGTACATGATTTGAGTTTTTTCGTACAAATCCGGTATCGTGTTGAACTCTAGGGTTATACGGACGAGTTTCACGTTCACTACAGACCTTAGTACTTAACGTTTTCTGTAATTTTGTTGCTCAGTCTACTGTACACTGCTACTTACTTGCGCTTAGTATACAAAAAATTATGTATATATTGAAATTATCCTCTTGTTGCCTATAGCGCAGCAGACACCACCCTACTCCATCAAAACCATTGAACCACTGCCCACGGAGTCATGACCTAGGATATTCTGGCGGTCAGGGAAATTCACACCGGGACGAGGGTAGCCAATCATAGACAGCCAAAAATTAAGCAATGACATGGTGTTGCATTTTTTGTTCCTTTAGCCAATCAATCCGTCACACTGGGTCGGGAGACAATCAAGGCTATTAATTTTCTGAGGCGGACCAATCAAAGGCTCTAATTATAAAGGCTCTAAATTTTGCCCCGGCCCTCGGGCCTCGGGTAAAGTCAAGTGGCTTACTTTGAAATGATGGAGTGTCTAGGGCGTCTGTGACTGGTTGAAGTGATACACCAATTATTTACCTTAACAAAGACCAAGGAGGGCTCTGTAAGTATTTGAAGAACACGGTGTCATACAATTAAGAGAAAGTGTGGTAAACTGCAGGTGGAGCCGTCTTGGACAAAAAAATGGACGTGGTTTTCACGCTGTAAAGTACGCGCACAATCCAAGTCAAAAGAGTGAAATACGATGCAATTCTATGCTCACGCTGAAAGGAACGTGGCTGGAAAAAGTGAAGCTCTCCCAAGTGTGACTTACTTTTTATAATGCTTTCTGGAAGAAAGTTTTACACTCTGCAGGTACTTCCAGACAAACTTTTGGCTTTCACTAGAAAAGACAGTTGGTGGACTGGAAGAGCTTCTGTGGTGAGGTGTGCGAAAAAGTGCTGGACGACCAGCAAAGACAATCGGTGGCCCAGGGATGGTGGTGGAAATTGATGAGAGTAAAATTCGGCAAGCGTACCTACAATCGCGGAAGAATAGTGGAGGAGTGTGGGTTTGGGGGCATAGACAGGGTGCGTAACAAGCCCCGGCGCTTTATGTCCCTGTGGAGCAAAAGAGACGCTGCCTACCCTCATTCCCGCTGCCAAAAGGTACATCCCTCCTGGGTAATAATATTACAGTGACTCTTGGAAAGGGCATATAGTGCCTCAGCGACCTGGGTTATACACACAGAGTGGGCCACTCTAAGAAACTTTGTGGGATCCAGTGACGCGGGTAATACCAACAACAATCGAACGGCTCTGGCAAGACAGTAAGATGTCTGGCAAGACATAAGAGCCGGGTCAGAGTCCTTTGCAAACAAAAACAGACCCATATAGGCAGTAACTGCGCCCATTACTTGTTTGCCACTGTCACCAAGACCATTACAACCATTCCATCACTTCCTACGGGAAACCCCTCGCTGCTACCCACAACCTTCAGATAGCTAAGAGTGTAGGTTAGGTTAGGATACTTGTGGTTAAGGTTAGGTGAGGTTTCCTGTAAACTTATAAGGTTAGGTTAGGTATACTTTGTGGTTAAGGTTAGGTTAGGTTTCATTTTAAACTTATAAGGTTAGGTTAGGTATACTTTGGGTTAAGATTAGGTTAGGTTTCATTAAACCTATAAGGTTAGGTTAGGTTTCATTAAAGCTTATTAAGACCCTGAACTAATTTTTCCCGGCCAAAAGTTTAGTGCTTTTCTGATTTGGATTTTTTGTTTGTGTTTTTGTTGTTGAAAAACTATGGTTTTGCGCAAAATATAAAAACTATCTCCATTAAAAGAAGCCCTATTAGGCCAGGCAAAAACTAGTCCGGTCTGAAAAGACCGCGAAACCCTTCTCACATTATTACCACGTTACCCCCGAAACGACACCGGATATGGGTAAATATGGAGGAGAGTTTCACGTACGCTACAGACCTAATACTCACGAATTCAATTTTTTTTTTGCTCCGTATACTGTTACACCCACTACTCTACTTGCGCTCAATAAAATAAAAAAAAATAAAAAAAATATTTTGTGTAAGGTTAGGTAGGTTTCTTTAAAAAACCTGTAAGTTAGTAGGTTAGGTTGGTTAGTAGGTTGGGTAGGTAAGGTAAGGTTAGGTTAGGTTAGTTGGGTTAGGTAAGGTAAGGTTAGGTTAGGTTAGTTTTAGGGTTTTCCACAAGTTAAAACATTAAAG
>JACEEZ010026467.1:32709-35209 GCA_016584305.1 Chionoecetes opilio
CCGCATGGGGGGTCACTTCATCATAGACAGTGGTTTTAGTTTTGTGGTGGTGGAATTTTCTACACCTCTGCAGTGGAGATTAGTACCTCCAACCTTGCTGCTAGTGTTGGGCTGCTATAAGAATTGTTATTGGATGAACTGTGGTCCCTAGGGGGTGCCATGGGGTAGTGAAGGGACACTCATGTATGTAGTGATCAGAGAATTGGCATTGAGGGGCCACATTAATGGCAAGGTGAATTGTCTTGGTTTGCCATTTCATAATAGCAGGCAAATCCAAGTCTGAGGCGACAAGAGAAAGAGAGAAAGGAGGTATCAGCGTGGCATCGTCAGCGAGTAGGTGCAACTAGAGTACCTTGAGATCGATCAAGAGACCCTAGGTGCAACTAGAGTACCTTGAGATAGATCAAGAGACCCTAGGTGCAACTAGAATACCTTGAGATAGATCAAGAGACCCTAGGTGCAACTAGAGTACCTTGAGATAGATCAAGAGACCCTAGGTGCAACTAGAGTACCATGAGATAGATCAAGAGACCCTAGGTGCAACTAGAGTACCTTGAGATAGATCAAGAGACCCTAGGTGCAACTAGAGTACCTTGAGATAGATCAAGAGACCCTCCCAGCAAACATGGGCTATGCGGGCCTGTGTCGGCTTGTGCCGGGTACGTATCAGCACCGGCGGCAGGGCGACTGGTTTCGGCAAATCGGATGAAGCCGATGTCGGCCCTGCAGCGGGAACTGTATATCGGGCCAATTATTGATAAATTCGTACAGGCCCAACACAGTCTTCCTTGACTCGGCCCAAGGATAATATTTTAAGTGGATGTGACATGAATGGCCGGGCCGAAGGACTTAAGTAGGGTGCAAAGCTTGGATTAAGGATAATTGTTGATTATTAGGTGGCTGAATCGTAGCCAGGCAGTCAGCTGTTGGCCACTCGCGCCCGTTGTCTCGTAGCCAATATTCAAAATATTTACCAGTGGAAGTGAACGGCCGCGGCGCTACATTTACTGCTTTCACAGGCCTCTCAGGCTGAGGATCGACTTCATCTACTCCACAAAGACTTATAAAGGTACGTAGGAAAGGGTGATGACATCTTAGAGATGATAAATGCTCAAATACACAGACAAGAGACAAGAGTTATAAACAACAAGCCTCAGGCTAGAGCAAACGGAACGGAGCTGCTATTTTGTTGTGTTTTCACAGTTTAATTAGTACATGGTAAAATTCTAGAGTTAGTCGGTCAGCCCCGGTCCGAAATTTTGCTCACCGGTATCAAATTAGGGCGAGAATGCTAAGAGTGTTTTTTGAGAAGGTATAAATGCCTAGAGTTAGAAAACATGTGATAGCATTGTGGGGGTGGCAGCTTTATATGAGTTATCTCCCTTTTTCCAAAATGGCCGCCAAAATACACCCAATAATTATGAAATATGACACAGAGCGGTATCATTCTCTTCCAGCTGGTCATAAGACACCCCATGTCCAAACTTATTCAGTATCCGAATGACCTCAGTGTTTCCAGTGAGTGCTTTTACCGCATAAGGAAGCAGGAAATGTTTTGGTGGTTTATACTGCCCACGTGTAACAGCGTATATCATGTCCTGGCTAAATGACTCGACAAGAATAGCAGTCCTTTGGGATTTATTCGTAGTACTAGTTGTATCTCCAGTGAGGAGCCCGACCAGAAATCGCTGTAACTCATTTGTATGGCGATATGAGTAGCTACATCAGACGGATGATATGGCCACGGGGTGAAAATCATGTCCTTCTTGATGGCCGTTCGGATATGTGACGAAGTCTGATCTATGATCTTGTTGAATCTGTAGACTTTGCCTTCCAAAGCTTGAGCTCCCTATGTAGATTTTGATTTTCCAAGACAACATCCTTTAATGAGACACAGCATGGAACCATCAACAATTTTCCCCTTGTCGTCGGAAAATATTTCTACTGCACCTCCAAGCTCGGATTTCAGTCTTCTGTGCATATTCTTCTTTGTTGAATCCTTCAGAAGATTAACTCCACCAGACAACATTAATGATTCCAATTTTGTGGTCAAGGAGGTGACTGGTATAATCCTCTTGTTGGGATAATATCTTCTCTGATGTATTCGAAAAGTTCTTGGTAAGCTTCTCCTTCAACCTTGTGATACAGTATAAATTCATCTGTTACTTTCTCTTCTTCATTCTCATTGCTGTCCTCTTTGTCTAGTGTAATTCCTATAGCATGAAGCGTGGTAGTGTGCCTCTGCGGCAACAATGTCTCTACTGGTTAGTGCTATCATCCTGCCGTCTGCATTTCTGACGGCACTCTCTCTTAGTGTTTGATCTACTCTCAGTTGTGAAGCTAGCGTAAGTGTTTCACGTGTATTGGAGTGCTTTTTGAACTTGACCTTGCTACAGAATACGCAGATCGGAGCATAAACTCTTGATTCATGTGTTGATGTTCTGGAAGACTTTTTTGGAGGACAGTCACTACTACCAGATAGATCACTGCTACATTCACC
>JACEEZ010026467.1:40209-48820 GCA_016584305.1 Chionoecetes opilio
ACTAGAGTACCTTGAGAAGATCAAGAGACCCTCAGGTGCAACGAGAGTTACCTTGAACGATTAGATCATAGGAGACCCTAGGTGCCAACTAGAGTACCTTGAGATAGATCAAGAGACCCTAGGTTAGCAACTAGAAGTACCTTTGAGATAGATCAAGAGACCCTAGGTGCAACTAGAGACCTTGAGATAGGATCAAGAGACCTAGGTGCAAACTAGAGACTTGAGATTAGTCAAGAGACCATAGGTGCAACTAGAGTACTGAGATAGATCAAGAGACCAGAGGTTTGCAACTAGAACCTTGAGTAGATCAAGAGACCCTAGGTGCAACTACGTAGTACCTTGAGAAGATTCAAGAGACACTAGGTGCAACTAGATACCTTTAGAAGATTTCAAGAGACCCTAGGCTGCAACTAGAGTACCTTGAGATAGATCAAAAGAACCGCGGTGCACCTAGAGTACCTTGAGATAGATAACAGGGTCACGTGAATCCTCCGCGTCTTTTCCCTTCATGTAGGCCGTCACGTTAAGCGTAAGGTCGGTATTTTGGAAGGAGTCACTATGCCACGTCTGTGCTGTGCAACAAATGTATTTCCTTCAGAAAAATTCAGTGAAACTGGTTGGGAATAATAGTTGGGTCTCCAAAATCCAGCGGAAGTGAGTCGTGACTGCAGTAATAACGAAAGTAGGAAAAACAAGTGTGGCCGGCCCGGCACGCTTCCGCCCCGCATTTGCCAGCGCGCCGCCCAGACGCCGCCTGCACGCTCTGCCAGCCCGCCGGTTCCCGGTGAGAATTTCAAGCGCCCTCTTTTTATACGCCACAAAGGATAATTACGTCAAATAAACAAGTAAAAAGTAACCCAACGTCCTCTGAAATGATTATCCTTATCCAATAATGGGATGAAAAGTACAGAGGAGATCAGCGCCGTGAAAAAGGGAAGGTGTAGGACATGGTTGTGCGATGTCTTAGTTTCTTTCCTGCCACCGCAGGTGCCACGTATTCCGTTCGCGGCTGGAAAACAGTTTGCCGGTACCAAATTACGTGACGAAGGACATTCTCACGAAGAAGACATTTGACAATCTGGCCACTAGGTGAGCTAGAGTACCTTTAGATAGATCAAAGAGACCCTAGTGCAGCTAGAGTCCCTTGAGATAGAATCAGAGGACCCTAGGTGCAGCTAGAGTACTTGAGATAGATCAAGAGACCCTAGGGCAACTAGAGTACCGTGAGATAGATCAAGAGACCCTAGGTGCAACTATGAGTACCTTTAGATAGATCAAGAGACCCTAGGTGCCAGCTAGAGTACCTTGAGAAGATCAGAGGAACCAGGTGCAACTAGAGTCCCTTGAGATAGATCAAGAGGAACCCTAGTGCAACTAGAGTACCTTTAGATAGATCAGAGCACCATAGGCTGCAGCTAGATTACCTTGAGATAGATCAAGAGACACCTAGGTGCAGCTAGAGTACCTTGAGATAGATCAAGAGACCCTAGTACAACTTAGAGTACCTTGAGATTAGATTTCAAGAGACCCTAGGTGCCAACTAGGTACCTTGAGATAGATCAAAGAGACCGCTAGGTGCAGGCTAGAGTAACCTTGAGATAGATTCAAGAGACCCTCGGTGGCAGCTAGAGTACCTTGAGATAGATCAGAGACCCTAGGTGACACCTACGAGTACCTGAGATATATAGATCAAGGCAGACCATAGGTGCAACTAGAGTACCTTGAGATAGATCAAGGAGACCCTAGGTGCAGCCTAGAGTACCTTTAGTAAAGATCAAGAGACCCTAGTGCAGCTAGAGTAACTGAGATAGATCAAGAGGCCCTAGGTGAAGCTTAGGAGTACCTTGAGATAGATCAAAGAGACCTAGTGCAGCTAGAGTACTTGAGATAGATCAACAGAGACCCTAGGTGCAGATAGAGTCCTTTAGATAGATCAAGAGACCCTAGTGCAGCTAGAGTCCCTTGAGATAGATCAAGAGACACTAGTTGCAGCTAGGTACACTTGAGATAGATCAGAGACCCTCGGTGCAACTAGAACATCACACTACCACACGCGTCTAGGTACACAAGTTTTTGTAGACATCATTCTTGCTGGATATGTTGCCTCTGTTCAATACACTATTGGTGTCAGACGATTTCAAGCGAAATACTTTTTCGAGCGGAGGACCATTCGAGGCGAATACATTTTCCCCCCCCCTGTTTAAAATTTCGGTAGTGGGTTTCAACGATTTCGAACTTAGTTTTCCTAATAGATTTGATGCTATTGAATGAATCTGGCACTCGTTTTTGTCGGGAAATAATTTTTGTTACCAAAAAGTGAAAACAAATTTTGCTTTAAATGTGTGTGGGGATCCCCGACCCCGCAACTTGCTTCGGCTTCTCACTGCCGCAGTATGATGGAAAACTTTGTAGGAAACAATGTTTCCCATCTGTTTCCAAAGGTTGTAAAACAATGTTTCCCACAACTGTTTCCTAGGTTAGATTTCAGTAACTGTTGTTCTCAGGATGTCTGTGAGTGAGGAGGATGCTGCAGCTGCCTCTGCGTTTACATTAGATGCACTCACATTTCTTTTAATCAAACGTTTCACACACACACAGAAAGGCACAACTAGGACGTCCTGTTTCTATATAAGTGATTCTAGGAGACTGCCTATTATTTCCACTGCCCTCTCATTGCATCGACTTCAACACCATTCCGCAAATCTAACATATCAGAAAAACCTAAGGAGCATACATATAAATAGAACATACATTCCTATATAGGTCTATACCTATTCAAATTGTATGACTAATGGTTAGTAACTGGGAACCTCATTTTAACTTCATTTTTTCTCTTTTGCATTGGCTCGTCAAGTAACACTTAAACCTGATGTATACCAGTTTAAATTTTAATTTTTGGAAAGACAACAAAAGGAACTCAATTAAAAAGGTATTTTATTCCTATCATTAACCATGAATATAGACAAAATTTTAAAGAAAGACTAAAGACGAAAAAACATTTCGGAGTTGTTTTGGGCGAAATTGATATTCCAGGTGCTATATTTCCGTGCTCTGTTCTCGCTGACAAAAACTAGAGAAGACCTGAGGTGATGGCTGATGTTTCACAGGCTTCTAAACTAAGAAAACAGTTTTCAACAGAGTTCATTTAGAGGTAAGCAAGTGGTGGGCACAGGGCTCTGTCACGCCGCTAGAACCCTCCCTGGGGGAGACAAGGAAGGTATGTCAGGAGTCTCGCTGAGGATGCCGAGGGGCATTTGAACGCTAATGACCTCCGACCCGCCTACCGGCCCTGAAGAAGGCTCCGTTCCAAGTTTTCCTTCTCGGGCGAGTGCTATTCGAACAGCAGATGGGCGCCCTCGTGTCGGCCATGGATGGGCAGATGGGCTCGTTGGGGCTGAGTACTTTGGGCAGTTGTTCACGGTGACCCTCCAACTGAGCACTTCCCCCCCACTGGGTTTTCAGGCAGTGGATTGCCGATCCTCCCATTGGACGAAACCGCACCCTTCTTGACGAAGTCAGAGAGGCTGTAGCAAAAGTTGAGGGGTGGAAAGCAGCTGGTGTTGTAATACAGTGCGGAGCTCCTCAAAGCTGGGGGTGAGGCAATGGGTGCACGGGTTGCATGCTGTCCTGACTGCCGTGTGGCAATCAGGTACCATTCCTCTGACTGGAAAAGTGGGCTGGTCGCCCTATCTGGAAAGGGAAAGGGGACCGTCAGACTGCAAAAATTACCGCGGTATTACACTGCTCAGCGTACCAGGCAATGTGCTTGGCCCATCTATTGCTGACACGGATTCGCAGACCATCTGGTGAAGCATCAGAGACTCAGCCAGTCTAGGTTCACAGCCTGGTAAGTCCAACAACGGACCGTATCCTAGCGCTTCGTGTCCTGTGGAACGCCGACGTGAGTTTCGGACAGGGGATGCTTTCAGCCTAGGTTTGATCTCAAGAAGGCGTTTGACTCAGTGCATCGTGATCCCCTCTGGGATCTTCTGCTTGCGAATTCGAGGGATTCCTGCAGGACTATTGGTTTGATTAACTGGTCTTTTTCTTGGACTGAGATTGCTGTGAAGTGTGGGGCAGGTGTAACCGCCGGCTTCTTTCCTGTGATAGAGGAGTGAGGCGAAGGGGGATTCGTCCTTGCCCCATCCTTGTTCACACTTGACTGAATGGGTATTGGTGACAAGGTTGTAGATCAAAGTGATTGTGGAGCATCTGTTGGCAACACCAAATACACTGATCTTGTGCATTAATCTTTGCCTGAGTCCGCTGGAGTCCTGGTGAATGGCTTCTCGGAGGGCGTTGTCTGCACGAGGAGGCAAGCCTTTGGGACTTGAGGTCTCCTTGCTCAGACCAAGGTCCAGGTATTTGGAGACTTAATAGATGAAGCAGTACAGTCTGTTCATGCGTGTGGCGAGTAAACATTGAGATCTTGGAAAGTTTACATACCTTGTAGCGCAGTCCATAATGACGGCGGGTCACGTCAAGAAGTGCTTACTGCGGATTGGTCAATAGCCCACGTGTTATGGACTCGCTCCAGTGGGAGTATTTGGCGTTGTCAGGTAGGCCTGTCAGGAGGACAGATCCGGATCTTCAAGTCGCTTGTGATCCCTGTCTTACTCTATTGGTTGTGAACATGGACACTAAATAGTGACTTTGAAGAGACCAATCAATGCCTTTGTAATAATTGTCTTCGCAGTAATCCTGGGTATCACTGGGATGATTTACGTGTCAATCAGCGATTGCACGTGAGACTGGGAATCGCGGCCGATTACCTGCTAGTCCCGTCAGCGCCACTTCGGCTTATGGGCCATGTGGCAACGCCCACCGCTGAATACCGATCTTCCCATCGGTTGTATCTGTAGAGACAATCCGGCGTGGAGGAGGCCAAGGGGGGCCCACAAAGGCGGCATGGCTGGGGCATAGTTGATGTTTCTTGTCGAGAGCGCTTTGGTATGGGAAGGAGCCTGCATGGGAACTCGCGCGTCGGTGACCCTGCGGGAGTGGCGTCGTAAGGGGGGCGAGGCACGCGACCCCCGGCGTATGCCCCCAATGATTATTGAAAGGGTGGGGACACAATAACGAGTACTGACCTACCACTCAGTGCTTACCTCTTGACGTAGGCTCTATTGTGTACGAGTTTTCCTGGTTTAGAAGCCTCTGCACATCATCCATTACCTCAGTTCTTACTCTAGTGTTGTGTCAGCGAGAAAAGAGCACGGTAATATAGCACCTCCTGGAATATCCATTTCGCCCCAAACAACTTCGAAAATTCTTCATGGATCGTACTTTTCCCTTTCGTAGGTACACCCTGCGACGACCCGACTTATCCCCTACTGCACCGCTGTAAACAACCATGACGCAGATTATGTCTGGGACCGTGTTGTAGGGAATTTCGGTCCTAGTGTAAATAATACCTCACAATTAACAGAATTTAAAACCAGAGTGTCGATGTTGATAACGGGCTACACTAAGGTCGCCAATTAGTGTTTATGTTCTGAGTGTCCTCGCCGCTGTCGTTGACGCCCGAAGAACAAAAACAGAGTATCGAAATTTGAAACCGTATATACTTGCAGATACAGAGCATAGGAGAAACGCTGAAACAAGGTGTAGATTATACAGTCATGATATAAATTACTGCGTATCATCTTCAGTGGTGCACATGAAAATCATTAGTGATAGTGCTATAATTTCGTAATATATGGCGTCTGGCGACATTAGGGCAAGTGGGCGACTAAAGTGTTATCTATGTACATATTCTAGTATTTCATTCTAAACCATAGTTTATATGGTACAGATATTAATAATACTTCCATACTCTACTTAGCTCCCTTACCCCCCGCCTTGTTTTTTGCACATACGCCTCAACAACCTTATGAAAAACGGTGATTTAGACCAAATAGTTATAGTGAGGACACAAACACATCAAAATCTATTATAATAATAAATAAAAGGCTTGTTTTTATAATAGCGGAAGTTTTGAACCCAGAATACCCCATTTTTACCATTTAGAGCGTGCATATTTGCCTTTGCTTGGGTCTATAGATCATGCAATACAGCCCCACAACCACCCTTTCTATGACCCCTTACATAGCCTTGATATTGCACCGGGAACCCGCAAATTGAAGTAAAACGCATAAGAAAATAAGAACTAAGATAAGTGAAGCCAGACAAATACCCAGTTTTTACCTATTTATCGGGGGTGCATATATTGTCTTTGTCATGGGTACTATCATGCAATACCGCCCCCCTACCCTTTCTTACCCCTTAAATAGCCTTGAATATTTGCACGGGGAGGCGTAAATTGAGGTGTAAATCTAAGAATAAGGATAAATAGCATATATCTGCCGTGTGACGTCTCAAGATGATTTGTATGACCGGGTTCTCTTGGGGGGGGGGGGGGAAGCTTGATGCTTGACATCCAACTTGATGCTACACTTTTCCCTTCATAATCAAATACATCAAATAAATGAATAAATCAACACGGATAAAGTAAATAATAAAAAACGAATAAATAGAACACCATAAGCTAAAAACACAATGAAATAACGAAGAATTAATTAAATATCGTGGTTTTTAAAAGATGGCTCGAAAAAAAAAACTCAAATTCACCACAACAAAAATCGACTTTTTTTGATGATGCAGTATAATTCGTGGAAAAAATATGGAGCATATTAGTATATATGTGTGTAATCTTATAAACAGAACAGATCCTAGTATAGTGTTTGCGACCAATAAGCAAAACATGTTTTGCTTTTTTCCGGGATAATTTGATCCCTTTTACACACTGATCAGATTTTATTCCCTTAGTAAACACGTGAAACACCGTCCCATAGACACACACAAACACACTGCGCCTGTAGCACAGCTACTCACAAGTATGTTTGCTTCGTGACGAAACGGATGGAGTGGAGCACAAAAAAACCTCACAACTAACTGGCAATACAGAATAAGGTTAGACGTTAAAGTGTAAAAACAAAAAACCCCCTAAGACAAAGAGAGAAAAGATAGCCACCAGGCGCGTGATCAAATAACATAAAACGATGCGAAATATTGATATATATTAAAACACAAAATTCCCCTATATTTATTAAAAAAAAGAATTATCAACAAATTTCGCGTAAAATGTACGGTTCCTAAATGATTGAGTCTAGTTCTTTTTACGTAGCTTTAAACTCACTTTTGTTATGGAGTAAAAAGACCTGGGGTTTCATAAGGCTAATGCAATTCTATATCGTGCACGAATAAAAAAGTGATTATTCGTTTTACAATGCGTATTGGCCACCTCGTGACTTGCGGCGAGCCAAGGGCCAAGTGAGGAGAACATGCGCTCTTGAAGCGAATCAGTCGTTCAGGGCGAACCAACTGGGCCGCCATGTTTTTTGTGTTACACCAGTCCCAAGATAATAATACTTATTTAATGGGGAATAAATGCGATTTTACCTTTAAATACCTTCTTTATGGCATTTTGTAATACCTACAAGTAATGTTTATTGATTAAATAGAGGCGGGACTATAATACCATTGCCGGCCATCATTAGCCTTCAGCGTTAATATTCTCCCTGAAATATATGACATCATAGTTTGATGCCGGTAAATGGAATATTGGATAATTTATAGTTTCACCCAACCAACGATTTTCTGATGCGCCTTATGTTTTTCTGGTGTGTTTTTCTGTGTTTTGAATGAATCTGCTAACCGTTTCTGTCGCAATTTTTTTGTTTTGTTTTATGTAGGCAGTTTATTATTATTTTTTTTTTTAGTTAGGTAAAGGTTAGGTTAGGTTAGGTTAGGTATGGGCTAGGTTAGGTATAGGTAAAGGTTAGGTTAGGTTAGGTTAGGTATGGGCTAGGTTAGGTATAGGTAAAGGTTAGGTTAGGTTAGGTTAGTATGGCTAGGTTAGTATAGGAAAGTGGTTAGGTTAGTTGGTATGGGCTAGGTTATTATAGGTAAAGGTTAGGTTAGGTTAGGTTAGGTATGGGCTAGGTTAGGTATAGGTAAAGGTTAGGTTAGGTTTAGGTTCATTTTTTTATTTTTTTGTCATTTAAGCAAAAAAAAAATTAAATAATAATAATTGCGACAGAGCCGGTTAGCAGATTCATTCAAAACACATAAAAACACACCAGAAAAACTTAAGGCGCATCAGAAAATCGTTGGTTGGGTGAAACTATAAATTGACCGGAATATTTTGACGTATTTTCGCCAAGTGTCTCCCGCTGAATACTACAGAGACGTACCCAGGGTTTACCTTGATGCGCTGATCCTAGGTTCGAGTCCCGCGTGCCCGAGATTAGCTTCTATGGACCACTGTGGCCTGCGCCGTACCCGTGGCCGCGGCGGTACGAGACTGACGCCGGTATAGTGGACGAGAACTGCGCGTTCGCTCTTTAGGTCACACCCACACTGGGGGGCTAACACCTCACTCTTAGACTATTTCTCGCTTTACCACATACACCACACCTGTCACTACGGTGTCTGTCGCTTTGTATACACCTGCCGCATACGCACACACCCCACACACACACAATGAATACACACGTGCCTCAGACCACCACCACCAAGGGTCTTGTCTTTTCCTTTAACCACCCCTGTCCTCGACGTCCGCGAGACAAAC